>PVIC010059445.1:0-10124 GCA_004025085.1 Thryonomys swinderianus | reverse complement strand
AAAAAAAAAAAAAAAAAAGCAAACAACTTTAGCAGTTGAAGGAGAAACTGAATGTTAAAGGCCTGTGCAGCTGTGACTACTAGAATATTTTCTCTTCATAGGAGAAATAGAAGAACAGGTGTACTTATGAGGATGTTCACTACAGACCTTTCCCCAGCGGGAAGATGTGAATAAAAGTGACACTTAGCGAGACAGAGCTGAGAATCAGGAGCTTCGATAGTCAGACAGTTGGAGAAAGATATCATTTTGTTAAAAGCAGGATTGGCTAAACTTTTCATTCATGAGAAAAGATTAATTATTAAAGTCTTAATATATTATAACAGCAGAAGAACCATTCTGATTGTATTTCAAACTAATAATAAAGTACAGGTTTAAAACCTGAAAACTGTGGGAGACAGAAATGCACATTTTGGAATCATAAAAGGAAAACAGTTGTGTGTTTGGAAAGCAGATAATAGGAAGAAGAAGCCAAGTAAGACCAACTCGAAAGAAAGAGCCAGAAACAATAAATAAAATACTACAATGGAAGTGAAATAGATGAATCTTTATTGCAGATTGAATTGTTGTACTAAATACACATGGCTGTATTAAACCAAAGGACATAACAAAACAAACAAAATGATGTAAAAAGAGTACGGATGAAAACAAAATGAAGCTTAAGAAAAAAGGAACAAAAGCTAAAACAAACAAAACCAGCAGAGAGTAAAGGTGGTTTAAAACTGAATTTGGTGTAAAGTGGTCAACAGAAGTGAGATCATCTGCCTCGGGAACTGAGGAATGTAGCAGGCTAAGCTGTCCTGAGAGGAAGTAGACCTTCCAGGGTAATGTTTTATTCAGTCTTAGCCATCAAGCAGAACTTTTAAAATAGTTACAAAGATATTAAACACCCTGAACAAATGTGGAGAAAATGTGCTGGTGAGAGCAGATGTTTAAAACTGTCTATTTTTGAGCTATATATACACAAATCTCATGTGTAGAGCTTAGTGAATCCTGCCTCATTCTATTCAAGACACAGGATATCATCACCACGCTAGGCTTCCGGTACCTCTTTCCAGCAGATCTTCTATTCTCTGCCACGGCAAAGGAATTTCACACTTTCTTATCACTGTGGACTAGTTTGGCAGGTTTTCCAACCATATATATAAATGGAACCCTCTGGCATATAATCTTTTGTCTGGCTGATGGTTTTTTAACAGTGTTCTGGAGATGAACCTGTGTTGCCTTAGGAGGAGATGCATTTGAGTCCTGGTTCAAATACTCTGGTTGTGTGACTTCCTCACAGAATCCAAACTCTGAGGGCAGGAATTTCTGTCTGTTCTTCAGTGTTCCACTGTCAGTGCCTAGAAGAATCTCCAAAACAGAGTGGGAGATTCATTTCTCAACTATGAAGTAAAAACCTAATAATCTATTTATGTGCTCGAGTAATTATTAAGTCAATAAACTATTTTGCAAATTCAACAGTCACTTCTAAAGGTAACCTCATTGTTATGTCTTATATATCAATGTCTCTCCAAATCCTCACGCCCTCATAAATGGGGCTTGTCAGAGTTGGCTGGACCTAAATTGTGTGAATATGGATTAAGTGTGCCTAATAACTATATTAGTCTACTGACTGGTTTGTCATAATTCTAAATGTGGACGATGGGGAGGTTCACTCTGGGTGTGGCTGGCACCAACCAATAGGTTTGTCGCCTGGATGGAATAGAAAGAAAAGAGAATCTTGCTGCTTGCTGCCTCTTGCTTGCTGTGCCATGGACTATTTCTCTTCTTATGCCTCTCTGCCTCACCACTCTACCTTGGAGTCAGCTGACTATGTGCAAACTGTGAGTTGAATACACCTTTCTTACTTTTAATTCATAGGTGTCTGGTACTTTGTCCCAGTAAGGAGAAAAGCTACCAAGTCACATATTTTAAAAAATCCCTTTAGGGGAGTAAAACTTGTTGCTCTTTGAATCCTCACTGGGAAAATCTTATCCAGGGGGCAGGCAACAAATGCTTCCTGAAAGAACTTTACTTTGTACTGACAATTTCAAGTTAGTAGCTTTCAGGGCAAACACATAGAACAAATGTCCATTGAGTGTCTGGTATAGAATGGAGGAAGAATGTAGGGTAGTTGGCTAGGAGGAATCTCAGACAACAGTAGAGTTCTAGGGATGTCAAACTGGCTTTAGCATTCCTTATGGGCTCTGTCTCTGGCTGGTATATCCCAAGGGAAAAGTGGCTTCAGTAGGAATTGGTGATGGATTCAGAGAAGAGCCGATGAGGCCACCTGTCATCATGGTTTTGCTGATGGGAGTGGTGCAGTTTTACAGCTGCCCTGATCAGCTTTTGGCGTGGGATCAGAGGTGGTATTTTATACTGCACTGTCACTGGGATGAGGTAAACCTGGTACGTGAAGCCAGCTGGTCCCAGGAAATAGGACAGAGGCACAATGAGTCCAGGGAGAATGGTAATCTGGAAATGAGAGTGGAGGATGAGCCAGTCCTCTAGTGGTGAAAATGAGTGAGATAGGAAATGTCTGGAAGAGTCTCAGAGTTAACTTGATGCCCAGTGAAGCGAATTGAACAGTGAAATGTAGAATGTACTTAACTATACTGAATGTGAATCTTTAAATTTTTTTCAGGGTGGCAAAATAACTGCACTTTAAATCCTTGAATGTGCTACACTAGAAAAGGCATCAGAGAGAAGTAAAAGGAGAAAAGTTACAGATTATATGAGGAATATGAAAAATAGCATTTAGTGGAAGCTTGAAGAAAACTCCTGTAACATGTACAGAGAAATAGTACTTTTCTTCCCTTTGTTCTTCTTTTGTTTTTCTCTCTAAAAATGTTTTGTTAGCATTTGCTTGTTCTTAGCTACATTTCCTGAAGATGAATCCACATTTTAGGTATTTTGTTGACTCAAAGTTTATTATTTCCCCCCACAAAAAGGTACTTCGAAAACGATCTGCAAATGCAAATCTGATCATGTAACTTTGATCGTTACCTTTATGTGAGGTGAATTCTGGGGCAGGGCGCTTCCTGACTGTGCTCTTGTTCTCCCAGTGACTCTGTGAACTTAGAGAAACATGCTGGTGATGGGTTTTTGTTTTTTTTGCTATGACCTGATTTTTATTGATTAAATTTTAGTATGATTGTATTAAGCTGGCATTTAAGAGGGCCACATCATTATAAATTTCTATTTTCCTTTAATCTTAATTATCTTGATTTGCCAAATCATGGCTAACATGAAGAGCAGGAATGTTATTTAAGAGATTCTTATTAGCAGAGTCTGAAAGCTGTGTAACTGCTCTCTACATCAGATGCTAGATGTTATCCATATCTTACGCGACATAGTGCAGAGTGGTATTAAGCTACTTTAACTATTGGCATTGTAAGATTTATTAAATAGGTGTCCAAAGTTTATATTTTGTGATGTATTTTCTTTGATATACTTTTCACTGTTTTATTTTTGGTTTTTTAACTTGTGTATGTTGTAATTCATTATTTTCACTTAAAGTGATGCCTTACAAGACAATGAATTGCCTGCTGTCTTAAAATGGTAATTACTTTAGGATATTTAAAGTCCTTGGGATAATGAAAATATTAAATATATTTAAAAGAGAAGAATATTTCATTACGGGACACAAAATATAAAGGTATCATTTTGATGGCCTCTGAAATTTCAATGAGTACTTAATGGTTATTTTTTCTGTGTTTGTATATGGATGTAAGTGCTTCTGGAATATGAAATGTTCATAGTTCCTCTCAGATATGCACACTTATATACACACATGACTGTGTATTTTTGTGTCTGTGTACACACGCACTCACCTTCACTCACTGTTGTGTGTCTCCTCTTAGTAGACATGGAGCTCCTGTTTGGTGCCACCCTGTGAGTTTGCTGAGGTCAAGGTCATAGGAGACAGCCAATCAGGAGACTCAATTGGATGGCATAACAGGTTTTTCCAGCTCCACATTTTGGACTAGTATTTAGCCTTTGAAGTTTCAACCAGAAGTTGAAAACACTGTTTATATGGAAGATTTTGCAAAACTCTGTATGTGTCAGGGCTCTTTTAAGCCCTATTTTCTGGCTTTGGCATCCAAAATTTAATGATTTTGAGAGCTTCAGGATTTCTCATACAAGACACTGATTTTGTAGGACCCCCTCAGGGGGCCAGTTGCTAGGTTGCAGCTTCATACAAGTGGGGAGAGAGAACGTGAGATGCTTATGGATATACAGCTTATGGACCTTGGTCCATTTGAAACCTTGGTGAAATCCATCTGAGAACAATAGAAATAATCAAAGAACACATTAAATAGGTTAGAACTTTTAACGGACCATCACAATTGGGTATGCATCTATGTATGGTGATACCTCATTTCTTGAACTCAATCCCTTCCAAATCTTGCTCAAACACTGAAAATTTTGAGAACTGAACATATTTTTTCCCATAAGAAATAATAGAAATCTACTTTGTCTGCAAATAGGATAGACACTCCTGCCTTTTTGAGGTTTCCTATTGTATGGAAATAATTTTCCATCTTTTTACTTTTTGTCTATGGATTTCTTTTTGAATTAAACATGTTTTTTGAATACAGCATATTGTTGGATCTTGCTTCTTGATCCACCGTGCCAGTCTATTTCTTTTAATTGGTGAATTGAAGCCATTAACACTGATAGTTATAACTGATATGTGTTGACTTATACTCATCATGGTATTTTCCTGCAGTAGATTCTTTTGTAATTATTATCACACCCTCCCCTGCCATTTAATTTCTTGCCTTGCTTAGTGGCTTCATTTTGGTAGGCCTCATGGGGTTGTGAGCCTCACTGTCTTTTTCCAGGACAACTTCATATTCATGAAGTTGCAGGTGTTCTTCTAAAACTAAATAATTGATTTTGAAGGTCAAAAATTACACTTATAAATTCATTTCTTCAGGACTTTGACAGATTTTGCATTGATTTCATTCTTTGACCCTACCATCATTCTCACCGTTTTCCTCTTAGCTTTACTGCTGGTATCACTAACTTTCTTTGGAGCTATGGTTACAATATTTCATGTAAATAAAGCACAGAGAGAAAAGTACAATGACAAATGTTTTAATGCACTAACTCAAGCACTCAGTGCTGTCTGGGTGGCAGCAGTGGTTATACTGAAGTGTCATCTCTCTTCATGTATGAGGCCAGTACAGGTTTTTGCGAGTCAGATTTTCTGTTTGACTATAGAGCCAAGTTATGAACTCTAGGCAGATTTTTTTTTTGAACATTGCTGTTTGAGTAGAGGAGGGGGAAGCCTGAGCTAAGAGCCATTTGACAATGAAGTCATTGCTGTATGTACACACACTAGTGAAAAAATGACAATTGGCTGTACTATAGTAATACATTTCTGTACATATAAAAATCTAATAATTGTGAATTTTTTTGGGTTGGGAAGTTTATTATGAAATCCTTTTCAAATTAATTAATTTTAAGTCATGATATTTTTGTCTATTCTGTGTGGACCTATTGAGGCTAGCACAGCCAGGGGTGGCTGTCCAAAACCAGTTATAACACGAGAGTGAACATCTTTCTTGAAATACTCAAGTTTTAATTACTATATTGCTTTAAGTAGCAAGTTGGAAAGAATTCTGAGTCTGCTCACTTACCAGAGTGCCCAGAAAAAATCCTGTCCCGGGTGTGTACCGGGTGTGTCAAAAAGCAAAGTGTCAAAGACCAGCTCTCACTGCACAAAGTAAAGAAGTTAGATGAGTGCATAAAAAAGTGCAAATACTTTCAGTAATCAGAGAAAAGCAGCACAGGACTGTGGTTCTTATTAGAAATGAAGCATCTGTAATCCTTGAGGACCTCTAGGGATAAAATTCCTAGGGTAAATTTCCCATTTAGGCACAGGAGGGAAAACCTGCCCAGATCCTGGGAAGTTTCTGAGTTTGGGTAAAATAAGGCAGCTGGAAGTTACAAGAGAATTTCAGAAATCTACATGGGTCCCTCTTAGTGTTTCTGAGTGTAAGTTTGCTCTGAATAGATCAGAGTACTACAAAGACTAACAAAGAATGTCCAGAGAATTATAAACTGAAATATTTCTAAAGACATTTGAGCTCTAATCATCCAGAATGGATCTTCCTTATGGTCCTAAGGATCATCAGGGATATTTGAAGGAGACCCCTTGAATCTTTCTTAAAGCAAGGATATGCTCTCACTGGAGTACCCGCTCCTATACAACCCTCAGCAAAGTGAGCAAATAGGCTTAGAATGATGAAACTGCTGCCTGAGTTGTTTAACTTGTGAAGAAAGAAAACAATCTCTAAACACCTAAAAATCTACCACTCACAGTATCTAGCATTTAATTAAAAAGTGCCAAGAAAAAAATGTTTAATGTCAATCTAGGATATAGTCAGTGCAAAAAGTTCTGAAATGAATGTCAGAATCAGTGGATAAAATCTCAATTACAATTTTTTCAATAATAAATACAAACATGAGCACAGTGAAGAGAAATGTAAACTAGTCAACAATCCTAGTAGAACTTTAAAAAAACTAAAATTTTTAATAATTGAAAAATCTTGGATAAAAGTATAGTAGATTAAAGGCCAGGGATTTAGCTCAAGAGGTACTTTGTCTACCTTGGAATCACAAGGGCCCGAGTTTGATACCCTGTACCAGGAACAACAAAAGTATAGTAAATTAGAAATGTGTAATAAAAGATCAGCAAACTTGAGGAAATCATACTAGAACATATCCAAAATAAAAAAGGGAGAAAATACATGGTATTCAATTCAAAAAATCAGTTTGTTCCATAGTTCTGGGTACAATGTCTGTCTATAGTCACGTGGGGAAAAAATGGCAGTTGGTTGTATTTGTCACCTGATGCAGAGATCATTACTGGAAACAAGATTTTGCCAAACTCTCCTTTTTAGGACCTGAATTATTGATGAAAAGAAGCACTGTAGACTGAATTATTACTGTAATGGAAAATAAATATAGGTTCAGGTACTTATGGGGATAATATCAAATGGATTAATAAATGTGTACCTAGAGTGCCTAGTTTGGAAGATAATAAGGGCACTAAAAATGAATGGAGAAATATTGGCTCCAAATTTTACAAAGTTAATGAAAATAATAAATTCACAAATTGTAGGAGTTCAACAGATCCCAAGAAGGATAAATCTATACCAAAGACACTAAGGTATATCATAGGCAAATTTCAGAGAGTCAGTGAAAGAGAAAATATGTAAGTGAAGGGAAAAGAATATATTATGTACAGCAAAATAAAGGTAAAATCATAGCAGATTTTATACTTATGGGTATGTGAACCAAAGGACAATGGAAAGGCAGCTTTATTAAAGAAATAACTTTAAAATTTGTGAAAAATGGAATTGATCTTCAAAGCGAAGTCATAGTAAGGACACTTTTAGAAAAAAAACCGAAAAAAGTTGTTTTCAGCAGACATGAACTATAAAGAAGTGTTAAAATAATTTTCTTAGATGGAATGTAAATGATACCATATGCAAAATTAGACAAACAACACTGACAATGGAAAATATGTGCTTCAATATAAAACCATAATTGTTAGTGTCTAAACTGTTTCTGATGCTCCAAGTAAAATAATGAAATACTTTGGTGGTTTACAAGACATGTAGAAGGAAGATGCATGACAGTAACAAAAGAAGTGAAAGAGGGGGAAACCAAATATGAAAGACTAATAAGAACACGAAAGTTGCTTAACAACATTAGTAATCGGGAAAATGTAAATTCAAACTGCTTTGCACTACCATGATGACTGCATGTCAACTAGATGGTCTAAAGTAAAACAAAACAAAGCAGAAATGACCATACCATGTGCTGTCCTGGAAGTAGAAATTTTTTGGCTACTCTGAATTGGCTACACTTACTTTGGAAAATAGCCAAACAGTTTCTTATAACGTTAAACATACTCTCACCATAAAATTTAGAAATCTCACCCCTAAGTCTTTATCCAGGAGCAAAGTTAAATTTACATAGACTCGTACATAAACATTCATAATGAATTTATTCATAATAACCAGAAAATGGAAACAACCTAGTTGTCTATTTAAAAGTGATGAAAAAAAAATGAGGAGACATTCCCTCATAAGATGGAGTGTTACTCATCAGCATGAGGGACCAAGCCCTGGTGCAGGCAAAACCAAAGATGAATCTCAAAGACACGCTGAAGAGGAGGAATCACATTTTATATTATTCCATTCCTATGAAGCTCTAGAAAACACAAGCCCAAAGCGACAGAACACACATTAGTGATGATCAGAGAACAAAGCTTAGAAATCCACAGCTAGAAAGAAAGGAAAGTATATAGATACGGGCATCTATTACAAAATGGTGGCTACATGGTATACCATTTGTCAAAACTTGATGAAATACAGTTAACATGCTTTCTATGTGAAAATTATACTTAAGTAAAGTTGACCAAGTGCTTATCTGCATAAAACATAAAGGAAAATAATTTACTGCTACTTGGGTGAAGAGTAGAAATAGTTTGCATAAGTTCTAGGTAGAGTTAGTCAGACCTGTTCACTGCAAAGAACAGGACAAAAGAATGGTAATTATAAGGAAAATGAACTATGTCCACTGTATAATTTGCATCTTTGATCTTACTCAGCCTGTTACTGCTTGTTTGTGGTTTGATGTGAAAATACACTTACATTAACCTGGGGTCGTCATTCTGGCTCATCTGAGAAATACTTCCGGAGGATTATAGTCTTCTTTAACTGGAATAACTGTAGCAACCATCTGAACTAAAACGGCCCTTCTGTAAAATAAAAGCAATGACAAACATAAGGATGTTTATTGTAGTAATTCTAAAGTAGAGTCCCTCCTTCCTGCTTCTTGTTTTCCTGGGTGTGTAGCCCGCCCTTGGTCTCCCTTGATGCTTTCTGTCCTGGGCCTGATTCTGTATCGTCGCTGGAATTGCTTGATTCTCAACAGGCAGATGGGAGAGAAGTTGCTGTGATGTTAGAGTATCACGGTGTGTTTTCATTTCTAATTTGTCTTGGGGTTTATTATGAAATAAATTAATATACATAATAAAACATCATTGCCCTCGTCATCTTTATCTCAATGTTTACATTCACCAACCCTTTTGAATACTATTTTAGAATAACCTCAAGGAGAGGAATTGTAACTTACAATTAACATCTCACAACCTTTGTATTCAAATCATATATATATATGTGTGTGTGTGTGTACTTACATGTATGTGTAATATACATGTATGTATATTTAGTTTAGGTTTTCAGTGGCACTTATGCCATAAACTCCACATAAAATAATTCGTAGTCATATCTACAGACTTTTACTGTGCACTACACTTTTTTGTTAATGTGTGGTCTAGGAAGGCATTGATCTATGGTCAAAAGAAAAATGCACTGAATTTTTATAGCTGTTTGAAGTGTAAATCTGAGTTGTTTATCAAAGGCTAATTCTTAGGCAGCACTTTCATGGGAAAGAATTTGTTAAAAAAACATAAAGTGTTATTTATTTTTATAATACAGTGGAAATCAGACCCTAACGAGTATACCTTTTTATGTGCATCTTTTAGATATTTTTATACTCAAATTCATTTAACATTCCTTGGACTTGCACAGGCTTGCCTCATCTCCTCTGAGAGAAACAGGCACATTTATTGCTTCTTTTGTATAATATTACTTAATGAAGGGAGGTAAAGAGGAATGGAAGGGAAGAAGGAAAGAAAGAAGGAAATATTAGCATCAGCCAATGTGGGCCTTTGCTTTAATGATAATAAAAGTTAAACCTGAAGCATACATTTGCAGGAAAAAATGTTTTAGTTGAAAGTGAGGGGAAATGGAAAGGAGCTTTCGTTTGAGGAGCCGACAGAGATTGATGAATGACCTTAATGAATGAGATTAAGAGCAAATAGAAAAAGACTTCAGCTTGAATTGCTGGAGGGGGGAACAGACTGGGATGGCAAGGAATTAGTGGGGACCAGATCAAAAGGTATCGGTAAAATTTGCTCTCCAAGATGTTAGGGAAATCCCTCTTCAGAGACCCACAGACATCTTCCAGGAATACCCAATTTAATTAAATGAATATTTCCTATTAAAAATATTTTCCTATCTGGGCTGGAAATGTAACTCAATCACACCAGGTCCTGA
>PVIC010059444.1:0-10116 GCA_004025085.1 Thryonomys swinderianus | reverse complement strand
TTTTTTTTTTTTTTTTTTTTTTTTTTTTTTTTTTTTTTTTTTTTTTTTTTTTTTTTTTTTTTTTTTTTGCTTTTTGGAGACAGGGTCTCACTTTGTAGTTCAGGCTGGCCCTGAGCTCACTATGGTGCCCAGGTAAGCCGCCGCGAACTCAGCAATCCTCCTGTCTCTGCCTCCCGAGTGCTGGGATTAATTTTATCGATGAACCTCTAGCTAGACTCTTCGGGAATAACAAGAGAGAAACCCAAATCGCCATGTCAGGAGTGATGGGTGCTTTCGTTCCAGATTCTACAGATAGCAAAAGGATAGTGAGGGGTGCTATAAAAAACTGTCTGCCAGTCACGGTGAAGACTGAGATTCTAACAGATATTGAAAAGCTCCATTCTCTCCATATTTGATCACCATTTCTTAAGCTTCTGACTCCAAAGTATCTGTAAAATTTGTTGAGCTCTCTTCACCCCCATCATCATACACTGTCCTCAGGGACAAACCTATGTCATTGAATGAAATTCCTAGATGAACCCACACACTCTCCCTGCTTTTCCTGTTTTTAAATTCTGAAACCTGCTTTTATATCACCCCTTTGATTCTCATTAAAGTATTTTTATACTATCCCAAGAAGCCCAGTGTTCTTGATCTGGGTAAATGCTTGCAATGTTTTCTTTCTCTACTTTTTCTCCAATCCTCTGTTCTAGCAGCAAGCACAGCTTCCTCTTGCCTCCAAGCATGTGCATTTTCTGTCTGCTCGTAACTCTTGTCTTCATAGTTTTAAACTTTTACCCTCTTCCAGGTCTCAGACTAAAAGTACATTTTCTTCCCCCTGAGGGCTTTTCCTGACCACGGCTCTTAGATAAACATCCCTTATGAGCTGTGGAAGCTTTCCACACGCCTCCATCCCAGCACTCACTGCGTTGTATCATCCGTGCCTGCTTGCTATTCTGTAACTCTTCAGGGCCTGGAAAGCTCATCAAAGTGAGAAATACATCTCTCTTCATTGTATTGATTCCTCCCTATGACACAGGCAATAGTAGTCTATTTATAAATAATTGTTAGAATAATGACTTAAATTTTACTCTATTTAATCTTCAAATCCAATGACACTAATTTACGGAAAAAGCTGCTTTAGGCAGAATACAAACAATAGGGTCTTGATTCTAACTTCTGATTGTCTGCTGATATGTGTTACATATTGAAAACATGATTTTTTCCTTCTTACATCTCTTGATTTCATATGTATTAACATTATCAGTCTATTATCTACAAATGAATGCTGATGTGATAATTTAATCGTAAACTTTTGTGACTATTCACAAACTGCAAGATGAAAGTAAAACGCTTTCAGTTGGATGATAGCATCTTATTCAGTCTGAGTATATAATTGATTGAGCAGAATATTATATTTTATGAAATTGCTCTTGCTTTTGGTATTGTTCCAAAGTTCTTTTCATCTGGCTCCACCCTTTGACCAACGCCACTTCTAATCAAACTCTAAGCATTCTCCGTTCCAACAGAGAGCCCTTGGCTGTCACTTAAACACTAATTCTTACATGAGTTCTCTTTCATTTTTAAAATGTTTAGTGAACTTTTAATCAAAAGTAATGTCTCAGCTAATCAGAATCTTCGCGCCCATTTATTTATTCATTATTTTTCTTTTCCTTTCTCATCACTTTTTCTCCTAATTATAAAAATACTTTAGTTTATTGGTTAAATTTTCAGATATACATAAAAGTAGAAACGGGGAATAACATGCACTATGAAGTTCAGTGCAGGCTGTTTTGTTTTTGCTTGTTTGCTTTGCAGTACCAGGGATTAAACTTAGGACCTTGTGTTTGCCAAGCAGGTGAGGTGCTAGTAGCTACATCTCCAGATCTCACGTCAGTGTTGAACTCGGAGTGAGCCTAGGCTGATTTAGGACTAGCAGTGATTCTCCTGCCTCAGCCTCACAAGTGCTGGGATTTATAAGAGTATACCACCATACCCAGATAACATATTTGGACATATAATTCATATCACTATGCTGCCTACTGTTTAGGCTATTTTTTTGAATACTTGCTTCACATATTTCCCCCATATTTAATTTTACTCTTCAATTGGGGGTCAAATATTTTAAATAGGGAACTCTATATATTTTGTGCATGAAAATATTCTATTTTC
The DNA here is from genome assembly GCA_004025085.1 of Thryonomys swinderianus. Classification (NCBI taxonomy): domain Eukaryota; kingdom Metazoa; phylum Chordata; class Mammalia; order Rodentia; family Thryonomyidae; genus Thryonomys; species Thryonomys swinderianus. Next base: position 7,965 of record PVIC010059444.1, on the reverse strand, counting down.
CAGAGCTTTTTGCTTAGGATGTTTTCACACCAACAGTATATGTTTACCTATTTTCATTCTATTTAAAGTTTTAATTTTATAATTCCATAGTTTATGGATAATTTAATATTATGAGTTTATTGATTTCCCAATAGTCAGTGCTCACTGAATTACAGTAAATTGTGGCCATCTTTTCCTCTGACTTGCAATGTTTCTGTAAGAAAGTAGTAGTCTTTTATTCATTAGTACCTTTTTAGGCTACTTTGTATGTTTACACGGGTTTCAGTTTTGTGCCAATGCAATACTATGTTATCATAGTTTACTTACTGTTTAACATAAGCAATTTCACTATGACTTTCTTTTTACCCTGAATTTTATTAGCTGTTTTAACCTCTCTTGTGTTTCATGTAATTTGAACTAATTTTTCAAAATTCAAATAATCATATTGGGACTCATGTTGTTCATTTAGAAATAAAATATATGAAATACATTTATATACATATTCTGTCTGTAAAGACATGACATCGCACACAGTTTCTTTATTGCTCATTTTCCTTATAGATGCCATTCCTTTTAGATTGTATCAAGTCTTAGAAATTAGTTTACTGGTACACTTTAGATATACTAATGATCACATTTATCATAGGGAATTTGTACCTGTACATGATATATCTTGGTTCTTCCTTTTTCCCAGTCCTTTTCCCTCCCTTCAGCCCCCTTTCCCTTCCTTATTTACAAAAGTTTGTTTAATGAGGGGAAGGAATAAATATGATTCTGAAAGAAAATAAAAGAGCATGTATATAGGGGGTGGGGAGGTGTGGGTGGGCCGGGATATGGGTAAAAATGAGAATTGACTGTGTCATATATTGGTACAAATTCCCCAATGTTATGTGTGATTGTGAGATGTATATAAATTGTACCAATAAAGAACTCAATCAATAAAAGTTTTGTTTCTATTTTTTCCTTCTATTTTTTCTTTTCCCTTCATTCCTTCCTACCTTTCCCATTTGTTCCTTTTCCCATTTGAACATTTTCTTCCTATTCCCCACTATCTATTATACATTTTGTTCTTTATTTACCCTTTTGTTTTTTCATATCAGAGAATCAATTTGATATTTAAACATGTGTGTCTGATTTCACTTGAGAGTATGGTTGCAAGGTGCATCCATTTACCTAGAAATGTCTCATTTATCCTTCTTTACAGCAGATTAGTACTCCAATGTTTGTATGTTAAAATATCATCTTTAGATGCCTCATATTTTGGCTATTTCTAGGTAAAGTAGATATTTTGTTGTAATTGCTACAGAATAAGTCAACTTTCTTTTGTTACTTTTACATTCTAATTAATGGTTATTGGTGGACTGAAAAATATTTTAAGACATACTTGGTTTATTTCAGTATGTTTATATTTAATGCAAAATGATAGAAGCATGTTTGGTTCAGAAGAAGTGTAAATTGTCATAGTTGAATAAAAGTGTAAGGGTTTAAAAATGGACAAAGTGGGAATATTCTTGACTAGGGAAAACGCAACTGTGGAGATGAGGGTATACTTAAGCATAATGAGCAAAACAACTTGACTTTGTTTTATTAGTGCATATTAATTATGCAGGTCAATAGTTTTCATTTGGGCAGAATCATACATGCATATAACATACTTTGACCATTTCCACCCATTACCTCCTTTTTGTTAGTATTTAGAAGTAGTTAAACTTAGGAAGGGCTGAGATTGTGGAAAATCCTAGATTATAGAAAAGGGCTATAATAATTCAAAGAGCATTGGAGTCATACAAGAATAGATCATCACATTAGTAAAATGTATCTCCTAGAGGAATTGATGTGCTCAAAGTGCCACTTTTGAAAGGTGGTGTTTACATTTGGCATATTTGTTGGTTAGAGCTGCCATATCAAAATAAACAGACTGCTTATTTTACAAAGCAACACAAATTAATTTCTTCCCAGTTCTTGAGGCTGAAAGTCAGGGAGCAGCTTTTGAACAGGCCCAGTTTCTGGTGAGGGCTCTCTTCCTCACCATAGATGGCTGCCTTTTTGTGTGTGATCTCTTGTTTGGTATTTGGAGAGAGGCAACCTTGAATTTTCCTTAAGGACACCGATCTTGTTGGGATAGAACCATTTCCTTGAATCCTTATTTAACCACAATTACTTCCTCACAGGCCTTATCTCCAAGTATAGTCATAGTGTGTGGAAGTGAGGGCTTCAATATGAATGGAGGGGGGGCCATAACGTTTTATTTGCAAAAGGGAGAGCATGGAAGGATCCTGGATAGACTGACAAAAAATGAAGAAATGGGGATGTAAGATAAATTTTGAAAGAGATGTGGTAAGCAAATCATCCAAATGTAATTGTTGAATATTTACTTTGGAAAGCTGGAAGATGGAACCTCATTTTCAGGCTTTGATACATTACTGTGAATATCCTTGTTAGGGTGTCTTGCTTAGAATTCAAGTTCTCTGGGGAGATTAAAAAGACTGTGCACTATGCACTGGGTAAATCTGTGTTAGATTGTGCTATAGTATTTTTTGTTTATCTCATTGTATTATCTACACCCATATTGTTCATGTCAGACCATAAACATTTAAAGAGGGCTTCTATGTCTTGTTTAAAGTGATTTTTATAGCTCACAGGAGAATGAATATCTTTCGCTTGTATATATTTACTACTGGAAGGTGATGAATGATCTCTTGGCATCAGTAACTTAGAATGGCTTTAAAAAAGCAAAGAAAGTCCATAAAATAATAAGGCTATCAATCTGGGTTGGTAGGAGTTTACTTGGGAAAGATAACATTGGCATCCTAGATAATTTTTTAAATGTTGCAAAAACATTTCATTAGGAGTAAGACAAGTTTTCATGAAATTGGGAGATCATTCTAAATATCTTCTTAAAGGTCAGAAAACTTCTATTTTTTTAGTAAAAGGGATGTATAGTATATATTTCAGGCTGTGCAGGCCATGCGGTCTCTGCTGCGACTATTCAGCTCTGCCATTATGCAAAAATAGCCACAGATAATACATAAAAAAGGAGGGTGGCTATGTTCTACTAAATGCTATTTATAAAAAAGTCTGTGAACTGGATTTGGCTCATGGACTGTAATTTGCTGACCCTTGTTCTAACCCATTACACAAGAGTATTTTATAAATTTAATCATTATGGGATAAATATATGTGGGTAAATGAATGACATACGTGGCTACTATGCTCTAAGTGACTCAAGTTGAGCGACTTTTTAAAAGGTCTGAGGAAACTTAACCAATGTATTTTTCAATGACCCAAGAATATTCTTCTGTGTTATTAGGTACTTTGTACCTTGAACATGCAAATTGGCATGGTAATGTGAACTTGAAAATATTATCCTATATGTCATTTTAGTGACTCCTCTTCTTAACTAGTGTTTTAAAATATTTTTATTGGTGCATATTAGTTATATGGAATAATGAATTTTTTGTATATTGGTACATGCATATAACACTTTGGTTTGTTTTATTCCCATTACCTCTCCCTACACCTCACTTCTCTCCCATCTCTGCCATAGTTTCTAATAATCTTCCTTCTACTTTCTTATAGTTTGTTCTTTTACAAATTATTTTAGTAGAAAAATAAAAATTATATATTTTTATGGTGTATCATATGTCTTACTGTCTACATACATTGTGAAAATTGTCCCTATCTTTTTCTGTGGCACTGGATGTTGAGCCCAGGGCCTTTTCATTGAGGTACATCTTCAGGTCTCTTTAGTTTTTAGATTGTTTGTTTGTTTTGAGACAAAGTCTCACTCACTGAGTTGCTGAGTTGCCCAGGCTGGGCTCCAAAGTGGAACTTTTCTGTTTCTGCCTACCAGGGTGTTGAGATGACATGTATGAACCAGCACACCTGGCTAAATTGCCCCTCTTTTTGACATCTGTAGCTAATAAACAACTGCATGGACTGACTTAAATTTAACTTTCTTTTTATTCTCCTTAAATGCTAGTGATAATCTTTTGCTGTTTCCTAGTTAGAATGCCTCCATTCTTGGCACATTTTGCTTTGTAGATTCTTCTGACATTATGAGGAACATTGAGGCATAGAATTTACACACATAGTTCTGAAGCCAGACTATACCACACATTGATGGCATGACATTCTGCAAGTTAAACCTTGCAGGGGTGTCCAATATGCAGCCACAGGCTATTTGCCCATTTATTAAAAAAAGTTATAATAACAAATACCCAAATATTTTATTACTTATACACATTATTGCATTATTGCATATGAAACCCATGATAATTTATTTTCCCTTGGTATGGCCCAGGCAAGCCAGAAGATTGATAGCCAGTGACTAAAACAGCTCCCATCCCATGGAGATTTTTTTTGTTTTTGTTTTAAATGGAGGTGATATGATACAAATGAGTAAGGTATTTAGAACAGTGACTACCTCCTTGATAAATAATTATCATTAGAGTCCTTCTATTAGGGGGAAGCTTGTTGAGGGCAGGACTACGTTTTGCTCTCTGACTGTAAAACAGTCTTGACAGAGTTCAATCCTACTTCTCCAACATGTAGTAACTATTTTACTGTTACTATCATCCCCTGGTCTAAGCAGTCATAACCAGTTAAGTCAAACTGTTACTATTCCATGATTATTTGGAGAACATGTTAGCTTTCAGATAGAGCAGAGAAAGAAATGAGGTGGAGAGAGAAATGTTGAAAGGAGTTTTACAAATTAGTTAGGTGGCCTGTGTGCATTTGCCAAGAATAAGTCACGAATCTGTGAGGAAGGAGCAGGTTTCATTGGCACTATTGCAAAGACTTTGTGGCTCAATGTTTGTGGCTATTTCTGCCTTTAATTCCAGTCTAGTCTAATGAGCAGAGTAATAGCTATATTTACACTAGCATGAACCAAAATGTATAAGAACACAAATGTAGTAAACACCCTGTTTCTACCGATCCTCCTTTTCTCCCTCTTCATCCCTACTTCTGGACCATCCTCATCCCTAACTCCGGTCCTTGTTGATGTTAGCTCTAGCTTAGTCTCCACGCAGGGCACTATAGTTATTTCTTACTAGAATCCCGATGTTCCTCAGTTTTTCTTTTCTTTTCTTTTTTCTTGCTCACATTCACTTTAGTTCAGTTTTCCTCCAATTTTTGGTTTAATTTCTTTATATTTTCATTAATGCCTCAAGGTTTATACAACATGGACATGTTCTCTAGGCTTATAGGTTATCTTCATCTATATATTCAATCTCAAGTGTCAGCGATTTTATTTGCCCTTGGACCATTGCTTTGTGAAAAACTCCCTCAGGCTGCTCCTGAAAATTTGACTGCATTACCAATTAGGAGACTCCAGAGCTTCTAAAAAACTGGTTGCTCAAGAACATCAGGAATTTTATAATAGACCTGACCTTAGTACTTATTCTTAAAATACCCTTGGGTTTTATCATTCACTGATTTTATAAAAATAAATCTTCCTACTGGAGGGCTAAACTTAGAAATGAGCTTCGAATAAACAGAGGTTCTGGGGCTTAGTTTATTTTCTTGTCAAGATCTTTAACAGTGCTTGTTTTTTGTGTGAGTGCAGTTGACTGTTATGATAAAACCCATCTAATTAGCTATCAATATTTGACAGAGTACTTTTTAAGCAGTGTCATTCATTCAACTCAACAGAGTAGTCATTTCAGTCAAGGAAACCATGCCAGCCATTTAAACAGAATACTGCCAGAGCTGGATTTCATTTTAATGGGCTCAACAAAAGATATAAAACTTCAGTGCTTCTATTAGCCAATATATCTTATTAATATTGTGACTGAGACTGTCAGTATCAATTCTCAAAGTCATCAGTGTTTAGAAATCATCCTGAATAGATAAGACAAAAAGGAAAGCAGGCTTTATATATGTTACTTTTTATCTAACGACATCTAGATTTCTCAGTCATCAGATCAAACACAAATTGCAGACAAGTCTTGTAAATGTCATTAACCTTTTCTTTATTTTTCTCTTCATCTTCATACAGGTTCCTACAGCTCCATTATTAAACTTCTGGGAAATTCTGAGCATGCTACTCTACCTATGAATTACATTCTCATGTTTTGCATTGTAGGTCTGATGCCATCAGAAGTACTGATTGCCTTCATTCTGTAATCCATACATTATTTCTGAGGCTTATAAGGGTATATACTTATTCTGATTTGTATATCAGCAAGTCAGCCTCTAGGTTGGACCTAGTTTTGGCCAACATTCTTCTGAGACTGATGTCTTTTGATATATTCTTTTCTAGTGATAGCAAAAGCTCATCTGAATAACCACATTTCAAGCTGTTGTTTTCCATATGTGCTAATATTCCATTGATCTAGACAAGTCCAAGTTTAATGTCATTAGTGAAAAAATACTCTTGCTACAACACGGGGTGGTGTGGGGATCAAACTGTTTCTGAGTGATAACCTAATCTACTGTAATCAGCACCACATAACACCTGGGAATTACCTATCAAATCAGGCATCTGAGAGCTCTTTGTCGGTTGTAAAGGATACCTTGTAACTATGACATTTATAAATGTTCTATCATTATAAATTCTAATAAGATTCCTTTTGATACTGGCATTAGCATCTATCTATATACAACACTTGTTAGCAGCTGTTGACTTAGAGTACCAAGGTATCATTGCACATTATTATAGTGGGAGGCTAAAAATCAGGAGTATCTATTACAGTCTAGGATGTTTAAACTACTTCTTGGCTTACCATAAGACTAAATTTATGGAGAACGCAAGCCGAGCAAAGAGGATTACGCTTGAACAGTCTTCATGATAAAATAGTAGTAATTAGTTTGAGCAAAATCCTATAATAGTTTTTTTTTTGTACTTTGCAGGAACCAAGTGGCAGACAGATAAAACAAATTACTTTACTTGGGGTAATTACCAAGCGATTATAAGGTTCTGCCTGTGTTCTCTTGAAAGCATGAAGATCTTACTCTGTGTTTTGAAGAACTTTATGTTGCTTAATACTGAACTCATCCATACTCACTGAAAAAAATCTGACAGTAAGCCTGCCATGAACACTGAACAAACCAAGTACCTGGGAGGTGAGAGCAATGTTAATTTAATGGTGAGGGAGAGGAAGGGAGAAGAAACATGTTTTTATTCATTGTCATGTTTGCTTGCTTTTGCCAATTTTCCCAGCCTGCATTTCTCTTTCTGTAGTTAACACACTTTTCCTAAGAAGGAAAATCTACATGGTTATGTACCAAACTCTTGGATTTTGATACTAAAATATTACTTCTTTTAAGTCCAAAGCATTTCATTTGAGTGTAATAACTTGAGAGAATTGTCTTCTTAATAGAGGTCACAGAAAATTCGAATTAATTCCTAATCACAGATGACTCAAGAAAACAGATAATTCACATAATGTTTTGATTGAAGGACAATGAGACCTTCAGGATAAGGTTGCTGCCAGAATAAGGTTGCTGCTCCATGCTATGAAAATGGGGGAACATAATAGTATTACAGGTTATGTCTGGACATAAAGGCTGTAAAGCTTACCCACATTAAATCAACCACATTTATGTTTTTGACATATGTTGCTGTAAAACTTTCCTGATTCACATACTCTCTACAAAGGATAATACCGTTGCATATTTTAATAGGATTAATTTTCTTTCTTTGTGGTATATAAATTCCTGAGAACAGCTGTGGCATGGAACAGATTTTAAAATTCTCAGTCATGGAACTACTTTTGTTCGTAGTGATACTTTTTGTCAATCAAGTCTTCCTAAGTGTTTATCATATTTCATATTTCCAAGCACTAATATTTAGACATATTTTGTAACTTACTTTGGATCTTTGAAGACACAAAATTTTTTTTAATTGAATTCTTTATTGGTACAATTTATATACATCTCAAAATCACATATAACATTGGGAAATTTGTACCAGTATATGCCACAAGTTAATTCTCATTTTTACCCATATCCCTACCCACTCCCCCCTCCTCCCCCCTTATA
>PVIC010059443.1:0-10121 GCA_004025085.1 Thryonomys swinderianus | reverse complement strand
AAAAAAAAAAAAAAAAAAAAAAAAAAAAAAAAAAGTAGATGAACTTAGGTAGAAGGTATCTGGATATTTGCTGCATTATTCTTGCTATTTTCTCTAGATTTTTTTCAAGATAAAAATGAAAATAGCTGTATCTGAACAATGCGATCTGTCTGCCTTGCTTTCCTTCACACTTCAGGCACATGGTGCAGACACTTAAGAGCAGGTAGGACAAGGTGTAGAAATGGCAGTCTGGATGAGGCGAGGTGAAGCCGTAGGTCATAGCCACCTCTTGGACCTCCGCCCATGCCCAGGTTGAGCCCCTCGGGGGGCACACCCAGTGTCTGGAGCCCTTCTCTGTAGTCCTGACCGATGGCTCTGGCCACAGTATGAGTAGCTATTTCCAATTTCACAAAGGACAACTTGAGCAGCCAAAGAAGGGAAGGGAGGGTGAGGTGCTGGGCGCATCTCTGGGGCTTCGAGCTCCAACTGTGGAAACCTCATCCTGCCACGGGCAGATGGGCGGAGGCCAGGTGACAATCCAGCCCAGCATCTGCCACATCTCAGAAAGGAGGGGGTGCGCGCCACAAGCGATGCCTCACCTGGCCGCGTCTTCTCTCAGCGGCAGCTTCACGAACTGCAGGGGCGCGTGCAGGGACAGCACGCTTTCCGCCATCGGCTCCAGGATCCGAAGGTGGTGCCGTCGGTGGTTGGGAAGCGGTACATGCGGCAGATGGCCCCACCAAACACTGAGGCGGAGGACAACAGACATGGGCTGGAGGTGAGCTGGCCCTTGGCTTCAGGTGCTCATGCAGAGTTAAAACACAGGCCAGACCCCACCAGTGGCTCGGCCTGAAGCATCCACCCGCGACATACAATCTTCTTGTCCCAGAAGAGGTAAGGGCCGAGGGGCGGGGTAGGCTGTGATCACTAAGCTCAGCATGGGACTGGAGAGTGGGAGGAAGAAGAGGAGCCCCTCCCTCACGGTACTATGCTGCAGAAGATGGCAGCGTGAGGAGCAGCAAATGGTGACCACCAGGGTGTGGGGGCGGGGGGCATGGCTGTGACAGTCACAGCCGGTGGGAAGCCCAGGGATCCAGCCTCGGGGACGCTCACGAGAGGGCCAAGGCCCCAGTGGAGGAAGCTGTTTACCTGATTTCAGGAGGGTGTCTTTTCGCAATGAAGCAGATCTGGATCAGATTCCCAAGGCCTCAGTCCAACTCTCATCAACAGGCAGAACCATCTAATGACGGGGACAGAAGAAGCACAAGAGAACTGAGACTCAGATGACTCCGTGTGCTCCGCAGAAGTGTGGCTTCCAACTCACAGACCTCTGAACCAAACACGCACCAGGGACTCTGCTGTGCCACCCTGCCTGAGCCACGCATGCCCTCATCCCCAGACATGTGCCCACAGCAGGCCAGCTCTCCCCCTGCACCTCTCCTCAGTCACCTCCCCTCATGTCTCAGGGCTCTGGGTACAAAACGAGATGGACACACGGTGCCAGGGAACGTGCTCGGAGCGGCTGCCCAGGGTTAACCAGGGGACGGTGAGTCATCTGTGTCTTACAGTGTCTACGCTGTGGTGCGGGACGCTTACATTAGGATTCTCGTTTGAAAGCATAGTGGCACCCGGCGAGACTGAGGGGTCCAAAGAGAAATGGGGAAAAGTGCTGAGAAGAAAGCTTGTGAGGGCCTATGGGGTGCCAGGTATCTGTGAGAGGCATTATCTCACACCAATGTCTGGCAGATGGCCCAGGGCTCACCTGCCTTTCACCCCATCCTCTGGGTCCCGCCTCTTAGAGGAAGCCAGGAGGGAGTGGACAGAGGTGTGTTCTGGGGCAGCAGGGCCTTGCAGGCCAGGCCAAAGCCCCTGCTTCCTGCTTGGACCCTGGCCTGGGCACAGCGAGGGCTGGGGCATCAAGCAGCAGGCTGCCCTTCACTGAGCAGAGACCAGTGCCCCATGGACAGTCTTCTTACCTTCTGAGGACAGGAGGAAGGTGGTTTACTCACCCTCCCATTGACGGTATCCACCGCCCGAGTCACCAGGGGCCGCTGCTCTGACTTGTCCTCCATCTGCCAGCTGATTACAGTGACGTTACCAACACGGTCGCTCTTTGCAGACCCGTCAAAAACAGAGTGCTTTGGTGAGTGGCACTGTGACTGCCTTTCTGCATGAAAATACACTTAGCTTTCCGGGGTCATGAGGGGTCCCAGAATGGCACGCTGCAGGCAGAGGTCAGTCTGCCACCATTCCTCATTATACACCACTCTGGGGAAGGCAGAGGAGGAAACCTCAGGGCACAGGAGGGGGCCACATGTGACAAGGGCAGTGTGAGGTGCCTGGCAAAGGTGGGGGTCCCCACACAGGAGCCAGCCCTTGGGCTCAGCCTCCCAGGTGACGGGCCCATCTCAGGGCTGGAGAGGACTTTCAGTGGCACATGGCCCCTCTCTGCTCCTCCTCATCCACCCTCAGCTCTAGTCTGCGGTGCAGGCCTGGACTTGGACACCCCGGTGGATCCCTGAGGCCCTGAATGTTGAGGGATACCGCTTGTGTACTGCAGCCCTGCTCAGCCTCACCTCTAAGACCCCTCTCGGGGGCTGACAGGGCTGTGCCAATCTGAGTCACCCTGGGGAGCCCGTGCATTTTATTTGTGAGGCCTGACCTAGTCCACTTCTAAATCTGTATGTGGTACCACACAGTGACCATTTCCTTTGCAACTTCCTTGTTGTCTTGCCTGGAAAAATCCTTCCATTATCCACCCAACACTTAACTTTTCAAAACAGGAAAGGTTCGTTTCTTACACCAAATTATAACCCAGCTAGATTTAGTTCTGTCACAGATCTACCTAAATACTTTTTGTCAAGCAGCCTCTTCCCTCACATGAACTCTCTCATTTTACCAAAGACGCTTCCTTTTTCCCTGAATGAAGTTCTCCACAGACACCGAGATGCTCTCTTCCTGTCTGCGGATGGGAGCCACATGCAACACTGTCACTGCCTGTGGTAGCTGCCAACTGTCTCCATATTGCAGGGACTAAGGCTGCTTTGTTTGCTGTTTTGAACTATTTTCCAAGATAGTAACTTCACTAGCCATGTGCGTCTGGGCATGTTGGCTCATTTAATACCTGGTCTTCTTGGCTCCTGAGCTCTTGGGCTCCTGAGCTCCTGGGCTCCTGAGCTCCTAATCTCCTGGGCTCTTATCCTTCTGGACTCCTGGTTTCCAGGGTGCAGAGTATGTGGGAATCAGGGCTCCGAGGGTCATGTACTCCTGGGCTCTGACACTCCTGGGCTTCAGAGCTCCTATAACAAACATTGACAAGAGCCACAAGACTAAGGTTCTCACACACCAGACAGCCCAGGGGCTCAGGCAGTGAGAAGCCAGGAGCCCTAGAGACCAGGAGCCCAAGAGCTCTAGAGCCCAGGAGTCTAAGAGCCACAGTGCTCAGGAGCACAGGAGCCCAGAAGCCCAGAAACTTGGGAGCCAGGAACCCAGGAGCCCTGGAGCCAGGTAAAATTTGCACCCAGGAACCCAGGGGCCCAGGAGCCAGGTAGCCTTGGTGCCCAGGAGCCGAAGAGCCCAGGAGCCAGGAAGCCCAGGTATTAAAGGAGCCAATTTTCCCAGGTGTCCATGGCCAGGAAGACCAACCAGGCACTAAGAAGCTAAAGAGCCCAGGAATCATGGAGCTAGGAACCCAGGGGACCAGGAGCTCAAGAGACAAGGTGCCCATAAGATCTGCAGCCAGGGAGCCTAGGAACCCACAAGCCCAGAAGACCAACAGTCTAGCAACCCAGGAATTATAGGAGGAAATCACCCAGGAACCCAGGTGCCCAGGGGCCCAGGAGCCCTAGAGGCTAGGAGCCAGGAAGCCAGGAGCCCAGAGCCAGGCAGCCTTGAAGTCTAGTAGCCCATGAGCCCAGAAACCAAGGAGCCCAAGAATTCAGTGGACCTTTCGTACTTAGAAAGTGGGAACTGGGGCCAGGAATTTAGCTAAGAGGTTGCAGTGCTTACCTACCAAATGCAAGGTCCCTGGTTTGATCCCTGCTAACCATGTTCAGTGATACTGGTCATAGTGACTCTTCCCCTGGTGATTGCCCACCAGTAAACAGTACCACAAAACACAATCCTGGGTGTGGGGGCTCACCATTGTTTCCAGCACTCAGGAGGGGAAGGCAAGAGGATTGCTGTGTTTGAGGCTTACCTGGGCTACATAGTGAACTCAGGGCCAGCCTGAAATGCAAAGTGAGACCCTGTCTTCCATGAAAGAATAAAAGGAAAGAACGAATGAAAGAAAGAAAGGGAAGGAAGGAAGGAAAACAGGAAGGAAAAAAGAAAAGGAGGAAGAAGGAATGGAAGGAATTAGGAAATAATGAAAGAAGAAACGAATTCTCCTGGTCTCCTGGCTGACAGGTTTCTGGTGACCCTTGCCTCTGGTCTGCTGGACTACCTGGTTTCTGGGCTCATGGGCACCTTGGCTCTTAGAAAGTCTGGGCTCCTAGACTCTTGCTTTCAGGACAATTTTGCTCCTGGGCTCCAAACACCATGGCTCTGTGGCTCCTGGCTCCTGAGTCCAGGACCTCTGTGTGCAGGGGTCCATTATTCTCGGGTTGTTTGGCTTCTGAGCCTCTGATCTTCCTGGCTGTGGACACCTGGGCACATTGGCTCATTTGAAACCTGGTCTTCCTGGCTCGTGGTCTCTTGAGCTCTAGGGCATCTACACTCTTGCATTCCTAGCTCCTGGGCTCTTCCACTTCTGATCTCCTGGGCTCCATGGGGCTGAAAAGGTGGAAATCTGTGCTCTGAGAGTCATGTACTCTTGGGTTTTTACGTTACTGGGCTCTTGAGTTCCAGAGCTCCTGCCACAATCATTGACTAGAGCCAAGAACACAAGTTTTTGAGACACCAGACAGCCCACTGGCCCAGACAGTGGAAAGCCATGAGCCCCAGAGCCCCGGTATCCAAGAGCCCCGAAGACCAGGAGCCCAATAGCCACCTAGCACAGGAGCCCATGTGCCCAGGAATCCAGGGCCCCAGAGGCTACCTGCTAGGATTTACTGGAGCCTGGTAGAAAGGAGACTAGAAGCATTCTTTCTCTTTCTTCTTTTCTTTCTTCATTTCTTTTCTTTCTTTCTTTCCTTCTTTCTTTCTTTCCTTGGCAACAGGGTCTCACTTTGTATTTCAGGCAGTCTTGAGCTCACTATAAAGCCCTGATGACCCTCAAACATAGCACTCCTACTGCATCTGCCTCCACTTGGCCTCTGGGCCCCTGGTTTCCTAGGTACCTGCACTCCTGGGCTCTATGGCTCTTGGGCTACAGGGCTCTGAGGCCCTCAGTTTCCAGGGTGCTGGGGCTCCTGGCTTCTCACTGGCTGGAAACTGGGCTACCTGGTATCTTGAAACCTTAGTCTTGTGGCTCTAGTCAATGATTGTGGCAGGAGCTCCATGCTCAGGAGGCCAGGAAAGTAAGAGCCCAGGAGTACATGACCTGTGGAGCACAGAATCCCTGGTTTTCTGCACCATGCAGCCCAGGAGACCAAGAGCCTAAGAACTCAGGAGCACAGGAGCACAGCAGCCCAGTTCCAGGAAGACCAGGTATTAAAGGAGCCAATGTGCCCAGGTGTACATGGCCAGGAAGACCAGGTGCCCAGAAGCCAAAGAGCCCAGGAATCATGGGCCCTGGAACTCAATAGTCTTGGACCCAGGAGCACAGGAGGGAAGGTGCCCATGAAAGCTACAGACAGGGAGCCCAGGAGCCCACATACCCAGTAGGCCAAAAGTCCAGGAGCCCAGGCATTCCAGGAGATAGGTGCCCAGGAACCCAGGGGCCCAGGTGCCCAGGAGACTGGGAACCAGAAGCCCGGAGTCCAGGAGCCTGGGAGCTCAGGAGTCCAGAGTGCAAGAGGCCAGGAGTGCAGGAGCCCAGGACACAGGAAGCCCAGGTAACAGCAATCTTCCTATCTCTGCCTCCTGAGTGCTGGGATTACAGGCATGAGCTACCATGCCCCACTTTGGTATGTGGTATTGATTGCTGTGGGCATGAATTAGCACGCCCAGCATTGTTGTATGTGACTAGGACCTTGCACTTGTGAGGCAGGCACCAGAATCACTGAGCTAAATCTCTGGCCCAAAATACTTCTTTTTTGTGACAGGGTCTTGCTTTGCAGTTCAGGCTAGCCCTGACCTCACTATGTAGCCCAAGCAAACCTAAACTCAGCAATCCTCCTGCCTCTGCCTCTGGAGTGCTGGGATTACAGGCTTGAGCCATCTGTTGTTATACTTGACTCATCCTACAATTTACAGACATGAGCCACCACACCCGGCACTGTGGTATATGGTACTGATTGCCAGTGAGCATGAGTTACCATGGCTGGCATTGTTATATGTGGTTACCAAGGGTCAAACCAGGGATCTTGCGCTTGCTAAGCAAGTGCTGGAACCACTGAGCTAAATCTCCAGCCCCTACAAAAATACTTTAAGGCAAGGGATATTTTACTTTCCCTTGAATTGATACATTACAAAATGATATTTATTAATCTTATATACTTTATTCTGTCATTATCAGTATTGATGGTTAATTAATCAGTGTGGCTACATCTTGTAGAAAAGGATGATACATATTATATTTTTCTCTAATTTTGTCTTGATATCTGTCCCTGGAAAGTGGATAAAAGTTCTAGTATTGCTTTGACAAGGCTTCAGGCAAGGTGATTAAGCATTTGGAGAAGGAGAGGAGCTCACTGGCCTGCGGACTTGGATTGTCAGCTAATGAGCTCCAAAGATACTTCCACAAAGGGATTTGTTTAATAATGTGGAGTCTAGGGAGCTTCGAAAATGGTCTGAAAGCCCTCAACCTGAAGGTGTAAGTGTGAAGGTTCTAGAGAAAACTAGGATGCTTTTTATAACTCAAGTTTTTCTCATGAATCCTGACCTGGAGGGAACCTGTTTTCTGAATGCTCTCAGAGGTGGGTTCAGAACCTGTGGGTTTGAGAGCAAGACCCTGCTCTCTGGTAAATGGAATAACATCATAAGGTTGAAGGCTACATACATAGATGATGAATTTAAAATGTGAAAGCCAGTCAAGGCTATTTCTAGACTGATAATCATACCAATTCTACTATTCCTGACTGAGTTATTAGTAATCCAAGCCAATTTTCATTAGAAGATGGAAGATTGTTAATAGGATCTCACGGATATAAAAAGAAGGGTGTAACACAGAGCTTTCTTCTTTGGGCTTCACGTCTCTGATATGGCCTAGTGAAAATAAACTGTCCTTGTGCTTTGCCCCAATCAGTTCCTGCACCCAAACTCTAAAATTAGAAAAAAGTTTCAGATCAATGAATTTAGACTTTTACCTGCTACTGAAGTATTTGCATTGCCATGAACACTTTCTGATCATATATCGTTTTTGGTGTTAAATCAGTCTTGTGATAGTTATCTATACCTTTTTCTGAAGGAAAAAGTTGTCAAGTCTATTCATTTTAATGCTTCTCTAGAAATGTAAAGGGAATGCCAGCACTCCGTTTGTCAAAATAACGGCAAATTTTTGTTCTTCTACTTTGTCAAGTGTGGGCAGAAGGTAATGAATATGTGAGTTGATATTGCTTTTACTTTAAGAATACCTGGGTAATTTTTTCAATGTCAATGTCAGACTCTTTGGACTGGATTCAGCAAAGATCCATCATGAGGTATTTTGGGGGTGAATATTGTGATAAAAGCCATGTTTCAGGGTCATAGTCGGCCCTTGTGCTCACAGGGGAGGCCCAAAACCACTTGAACTAACAACCCCTGTGGCATTACCTTTTGAAAGCAAGAAAAATATATTTGGCAGAGTAACAGGGTATAAGTAGTTTTGGGGCTTAGTATTCTGACACTTTTTTTCAGATGACTACAATCAAGGAAGTACAGGCAACTGTAGGAACTCTGAATAAGTGCTATTTACTGTAAAGCTCTTCCAAAGTTGCTTTCATCACTTTCTTGTTTAATTTTTAGAAGATCAATAAGTAGAAAATGTATCTGTAAGCAGGATCCACCACAAAGAGGAAATCCTCAGTTACACAATTGAAGGAAACCAGCTTGAAACCATACTGGGAGGCTATAAAATATTATTGAATTGGGGCCGGAGGGTTAGCTCAGTGGTTCCGGCGCCTGCCTTGCAAGCTCAAGGTCCTGAGTTCAATCCCCGGTGACCACATACAATGCTGGGCGTGGAGACTCACGCCCACCAACAATCAACACCGCATACTACAATGCCGGACGTGGTGGCTCACACCTGTCATCCCAGCACTCGGGAGGCAGGGACAGGAGGATTGCTGAGTTCGCGGCGGCTTGCCTGGGCATCATAGTGAGCTCAGGGCCAACCTGAACTACAAAGCAAGACCCTGTCTCAAAAAAAAAAAGTTATTGAATTGGCTTATGAATTAGCTGATTAAACTTACGCGTCTGTCCTAGGCTGGTGTGACTCGCCAGATAAGCCTCTGGCTGGCATAAAGAAACAGAACTCCCTGTGTCAGTGATCACAACTGAGATTTTAATAGTGACTCTGTAGAATCTCTGAAAGCAAGATGACACTGTGGCTGAGGATTTATGACTCTTGTGCAACCATCGTCTCAGATCAAATGTTAGTTAAAGCAAACAGGCTACTCATTAACTCCAACGAACCCTCGCAGGAATGTACTGGCTTTTTACTAGCCTGGCTCTCATCAGCACCTTAATCCTGCTGTCTCTGTATCTTCTTTTACACCTTGCTGCTAATCAATAATGACAAGTCGGAGCCTATGGTCTTAGGCTTGGAAAAGGTAAGATCAAGTCCTAGACTCTCATTTATGAAAATGTCTGTCTCTTGTATTATTCTTTATCTACATAGTACTGTCACAGTCAGGTGGTTGGGCCACACCTGATACAGAATGGGCTAGCTGTGGGAAGTGACCTGGGGGTCGTCACTGTGAGGCCTGGAGATCTGCACTGGGTGCTGCCCTAACTAGCAGTGAGGAGGTCTGCACTATGAATGGTGCTGCCCAGCTCCCAAGAGAACTGCAACCTCATCTTGAACTATGGGATCTGAGTTGCTGCCTTGGGGTGCCGGGTCAGTAGTGACAAGAGGTAAACACCTCTGGCTCGGGGTCGCCCTCCATTACTCCTTTTGTTAGGAATTTGCTGTTCTTTCCTTACTGATCAAGTTGCTTTATAATCTTTGCTAGATTTTCTGACCATGCACTAATGGTAAAAGATATTGCTTTAGGGGTTAAATAAAATAGCAAAGAGAAGTAACTTCTCTTTGAGTAGATAATAGGGAGATGTTTTAAAGAATAACAAACACCTGAACCTTGAGAGTCACGGCTGGACTTTAGCATAAGATATGAGACCTGCTAATTGCCTGGGAAAAAGTTTTAGGAATAGGGAGGGCACATTCTGTAGATTATTAGATGTTCCCTGGTAGACAAGTTTATCTCTGCAGCACCTGTGAATTAAGGTTGTGTTAACTGTTGATTTTTTTTTTTACTACTATTTACCTTACTAATTATTCACACGTGGGCACGCTAGCTAGAAATACTATAAAAGAGCCCTGTGAATAAACTTGGGGCCTGCTCAGCATTGACTGAGAGGTCCTCCCGATCCCATTATTCTGTCTTCTTTTCTCAGATGCACCCCTTGACTTCACAAACCCGCTGTTTTGTCCTGCAGGCTCCGGCAGCTAGCGTGCTAGAATTGTGGAGACAGAGCACAAATAAGTCTTGTGGTTTTGTTGTTCACCATGCATACTCCCATAAATTAGAATAATAAAAGACACACAACGAGAGATCACAAAAGAAATTTATTAGTATGCACATCAGACATACACAGGAAGACACTCAAGGAATAAGTAATGCAAAGAAATGCTAGAAGTTGGGCTATAGAGCATTTTAACAAAAGAAAATACACAGAGAAATGATGAGGGGAAAAAAAGGACTTTGTTTTTCTAGGGTGACAAGTTGTGGGAAGGCAAATATATAGCAAAGATAATAGTAGATGAAGCTTGGTTTTAACAAGGTTTGTAATGAAACTTCCTCTGATTCTGATTCCAAGCTGGAGTCTCTGGTGTTTATCATCTGTCCTTTCTGAAAGGTAGGGAATCTTTACAATTTTATCTCCTGAATTTAGAGAGAGAG
>PVIC010059442.1:0-10120 GCA_004025085.1 Thryonomys swinderianus | reverse complement strand
TAAAAGATGAGTGTAGGCACTTGGGCTACCGATGTTCTACTGCCTACCTTTGACGTAAGCCATGTGTCTGGGCCTTTCACTCATCTGTATTCTGTCTGTGCTGTCACCTCTGATGTTCAGTCCTTGAGGGCAGGAGGCAGAAGGGTAGGCATCTTTTCCCCGGGAACCTTGCTACCAGATTTGGGATAGTCCACTCATGCCAGCTGCAGGCTCCAAAGAGGACACCCACACCCATCTTCTCAAAGAATTTTCCAGATCATTTTTCTGTAAGGCCATTGTGCTCTTCCAATCAATGTATTCTCTGCATCCAAGGTAGGCAGTGATGCAGGCTAAGTTGTCAAATGGAGGATAATCCTTTTGTCAGAACGGGACTACCCTTTTCTCTTTGCCTCTTTGCCCTTTTGTGAATTACATCTCGGGTTAGTGTGTAGACAGACTTGAAAGTGATCACATCCTAACAGTGCATTTTTTTTCTTTAGATTACTTTTCAGTTTTACCCCATTATCTCCATTGTTTATTTCTAGCTTAATCTGCTATCAGTTATGTCCTGTTGCTGTTTGTAGATGTTTGAAAGTGTCCTTAGTAACAGGTTAAAAATTCAGAAGAAATACAATGAAGTTTATAAGTTAAAAACTGCATTTTGTCTTTTGGTCTTTACTGAAGACATTTTTGTTGAGATATGTACCTTTCCAAAACAATCAAGAGAGCACATGGTTAGAAGTCATACTATACAGTTTTGAAGGATAAATTAATATCATCAGGAAATAATGACTGTTTATGTTCTGCATAATCTATGTAAGATTTACATTAGTAGACATCAGCAAGGAACCATGGTAACCCCTGGGAGAGTTATTGGAAGTCAGAATGCACAGATGTCAACATGGCCAATGGAGCATCATAGGTCATGGTGTAGCCAGAACTAAGAAAACAGTTCTAGGAAAATCCAGACACAAGAATATGTACATTAGTTTGATATAAAATCTACATTTTTTATGATGAAACACAAATTTCATGAGCAATAGCAGCATTGCTATCTCTTTTTCTTATTGTAGGAAATATAAAACTAGTCAGGGAAGGCACATTTGAAAGTAAAAGATTTTTTTTTTTTTTGAGATAGGGTCTCGCTTTGTAGTTCAGTCTGGTCCTGAGCTCACTATGTAGCCCAGGCAAGCCTTGAACTCAGCAATCCTCCTGTCTCTGCCTCCCGAGTGCTGGGGTTACAGGTGTGAGCCATCATGCCTAGCACTGTGGTATGTAGTATTGATTGCTGGTGGGCATGAGTCACCACACCCAGCATTGTATGTAGTTACTGGGGATCGAACTCCGGATCTTGCACTTGCGAGGCAGGTGCTGGAACCACTGAACTAAATCTCTGGCCCAAGAGTAAAGGATTTTTTTTTCTTTTTTTGAGACAGGGTCTCGCTTTATAGTTCAGGCTGGCTCTGAGCTCACTATGTAGCGTAGGCAAGCTTCAAACTCAGCAATCCTCCTGTCTCTGCCTCCTGAGTGCTGGGATTACAGGCGTGAGCCACCACACCCGGCATAAAGGATTTTTTAAGATATTTCTTTGGGCAGAACAGGAAGAACAGTCTTGGATATTGTGAGAAAAATCTTCATGTGTACTGATCACACAATAAACACAATGAATGTAAGTTCCTTGTCTCTATTGATTATGCAGCTTTGTCACTGATAAATCATTGTATCTCACATGGATTCATATAATTTTCAATCAAGATATTTTGTACAGATAGGGATCCAACAAAAAGAATGTGTCCAGGATTCAGCATCCTTTGGAGTGGCCCTAGGGTGAGTGGTCAACAGAAAGGGGAAAGCTAGTAAAAGATACTGGATTAAAAGCCCATTGGACTAATTCTGGACAGAGGAGGTAACAGGCTGGACTAAACAAATAAAGCAAGATGGGGGGAGAATGAAATATAATCTACCGAAAAAATAATTGGGATTCTATTTAGTAAAGATAGGACAGAGGTTATAAATTAAGAGGACCTCTACGTGGCTATGCTTAAAGACTGAAAAAAATGGGGTGAAGTTAAATAATTACTTGCAGTAGAGAAGACCAGCTAATGGTATAGAAATATGCTCAGATATGCAGCCTGTTCCCACTTAAAAAGAACTGTGTTTGGGATAAAAACCAGTTATTTTGTTAGTATAGTATCTTTTCATCACCATAACGACAGTTTGGGTGAAGCAACTTTTCAAGAGAAAAGTTTAGTTTTGGCTCACAGTTCCAGGAGGTTTAGTCCCTAATACATTGACTCCATTGTTTTGGGCTTGTGGAGGCCCATCACGACTGCACATCTTGTGAAGTAAAATAACACATTTCCTGTCCGGAGAGTGAAAACAGGGCTCCACTACAGTGACACAGGTAGGCCTCACTTCCTAAATGTTCCCCAGCTTCCTAATAGTGCCATAGGGATCAAGGTTTAAACAGACTGAACTTTGGGGGAACATTTCAAATTCCATCTGTTGCAGTCAGGAGATCTTTCAAGAACATAAGGAAAGTGGTCTTTGTTCACATGTAGTAAAATACTGGCATGCACTTTGTGAAATAGTTTCATCCATGATCAGAAATTTAACTCCAGTTCTTCCTTTTAGGGCACTTATTTAACATTTCTGAATCGTGGCTTTATTCTACCACAACAAGATGAATCATTTCCCCTTCTGAGTGCTGTTTCAGAGTTGATGCATGTGAAAGTGCCCAGTCCAGTTCAATAAATGTTTAGGCAAAGCATAATGAAATCTGGGGTCAAATTACTTTGAGATTCTACCAACCAGATTAGCTTGTTCTCATCCCACTTTGACAGCAGTTCCTCTACCACAGGGCTGTCATAGCTCCGGGACTCAGGTCTGTGACCCCTGTCTATAGTAGCCTTAATCTATGAGGAAACTTTTCTTACTTGAAGACAGTGAAAAGTGAATGTGTGAGTACCTGTACAGAAAATTATTTCTGTCTCTATAATATACTTCCCTGCATACTAGAAGTCTGCTTTTAATGTTCTTTGTGAGGCAATCACCAATAATATCACTCATTCTTCATATTGTATAGTGACAGCCTCTTGAAAATATAAATTAAAGGAATACTCACTGAGCCTTTGAGAAGAGGTGGAAACCAAGCTAGGAAAATTTAAAGTAGAATGCTACTTCAGTGATTTACTTGGATAACAATATTCTCGGCAGCATGCTAGTTGAGGTTAAGTGCTAAATCTCTATTACTCTCTGCCTGTTTTATGGCCTTTGTTGAACAAGATTAAGTACCTCATCTGTAGTTGGAGGCAGCTAGTAGCTCTTTTCCCTAGTGCCCAGTTCTGTCTAGCTGTAAGTAGGGACATGATGCAAAATAATATTGGCTCTTTGGCCCCTGGGGAGCAAGTAGTGGCTCTGTGGCAGTAATATCCTTCAAGAACCTGTGCGTGGGAAGACCATGGCCTTAGGCCTTGTAGGAATGGCACTGTGTTTTAAACAGGGGAGAGATTTTACTCACTGACTCTATGAGGTAGATTGGAAATATTTCTTTTTCCAAACATAAGAAAAAAATGCCCAAGGTGACTGCGAAATAGTACTGCACTAAAGACCATGTAACCAAGTAATTGATAGAATTTCAGACTTGCCTAAAGAAGGTCTTTGAAGGATTTGAAACTTCAGTAACCTGAAAAACATTTAAAGCTCAGGAGAATGAGTCACTTTAGATCAGAGTGAAAAGGAAAGTAAAAATACAATCCTCATACACACAGGTCAGGTACTACCAGAGTAACTGCAGGCTGGGTCTGGCTCAGGAAGTAGAGTGCAGACAAGTCCATATTGTACTCTCACAATGGCCATTCCAGCTGTGGACAGGTGACAGGAAGGTATGTGTGAGTTGAGTTCTTTTTTCACCAGAGTTAGAAAATAATCAAAGAATTCTGCTATGTACAAGATAGAAGATTGATGGTTTTAGTTTTTTTTGTTTTGTTTTTCCCTTATTTTGAAGTAATATGGACTTTGTATTTACCTACAGAACCTTCTAATCACCTTTGCACACCAAAATGAAGCGTTCTCTTAATAGTCTGGATCGTATGCATTTTTAAAATTTACTAAGTATTCTTTCTCCAAACCTAATATACTGCTTGTACTGTCCATATTTATCCCAAAGATAAAACATGTGATGCAAATCTATTGAGTAATATAATAGTTAAATTCAAAGACTTACTGTGAAGTCAAGTTCCAGTTCTTTTGTTTACTACCTATAAGACCTAGAACAATATATACAGTGTCTCCAGTTTGGTTTTCTCAAATCCTTCGAGTTGTTTAAAGGATTGCATGGTGTTTATTTGTTTCAATACACAATTTTTGGTAGATTCTTTGGTGTCTTGCTAAACAGTGTCTTAGTTATTTTTCTCATTCCTCAAATAAAATATCCAACACACTGCATTAAAAGAGGAAAGGTTTGGTGGAGCTCATAGTTTGTATAGATTTTAGTCCATAATCTGTTAGAGCCAAAGCAAGGTGGTGTGGCCGAGAGTGATCACAGAGGAGAAAGAGTTCATGGCAGCCAGAGGGCGGAAGGCAGCAAGGCAGCAAGCTACAAGAGACCAAGCAGTGACCCTCTGTCCCTTACATCTTTGCCAGACAACTCACCCTTAGGGCATGTAGCATCACAGGGTGAGCACCAGTAATCCTAGCAGTGTACCATGAATCAATGCTAGCATCACACCTTAATCCCACTATCACACACTGTAGATCCAGCCACCTCTGAAAGCCCCACCTATGACTGCATGAGACTATGGGGGAACCATCAAGACATAATAATGTACGTGCTAAACACTGGCTAGATCCTGAGGACACTGTAATAAAAACAATTACAATATAAACAAAAATGATTCTTCTGCCATGCTTATATATTATCTCTATTATCTGGAAGAAGGGAAATGTATGCATACAAAATTCATATAACTTGGGGTAACATTAGGTGGTATGTAGAAAAAAATGAATTGAGGTCAGCAGGTACAGAGCAGTGTGGAGGACTGTTTTAGACTGGGTGGCCTGGAAAAGCCTGTTAGTAAAGCAGAGGTCAGAGTTGGTGCTACTGGACTAGGGATACAACTCAGCGGCCACTGTATTGCCTTTAAAGACAGACATACCTGCACTCTAGAAAGTGAGAAATGAACTTCTATTGATAATGTCTTATGGAGTAAAGCCTGGGCTCGGGGCTGGACAGAGTCTGTATCTGTTTCTAATGCAAAGAGTCTGAGCCTGATGGTGAGTAATATTTACAGGCCTGCCTGCATACAAACTAGGTGGATTTTTCTCTTCAAATATGTTCAACATTCAGTTTTCATTTATTGTTGTTTCCAATTATTATAATGTTACCTTAAAGTATAATAACTCATTTTCAGTTTCAAACATTCTATATGTATTTGTATGTTTTTTTCTGTTATTTCTTTTTTTTTTTTTTTGCTTTTTGAGACAGGGTCTCACTTTGTAGTTCAGGCTGGCCCTGAGCTCACTATGGTACCCAGGCAAGCCGCCGCGAACTCAGCAATCCTCCTGTCTCTGCCTCCCGAGTGCTGGGATGACAGGCATGAGCCACCACATCCCGCACTGTGGTATGCGGTGTTCATTGCTGGTGGGCGTGTCTCCACGCCCAGCATTGTATGTGGTTACCAGGGATCGAACTCAGGACCTTGCGCTTGCGAGGCAGGCACCGGAACCACTGAGCTAACCCTCCGGCCCTGTTATTTCTTTTGATGAGACTGATTTTCATGAATAGTAATACTTGTTTCCATTATGACTAAATGTATTGATAAAAATAGGTGATTTTTCATTTATTTATTAATTTTTTACCATGGTGCATAAAATTTGTACACATATTCATGGTATCCTATAGTGAATTGGTATATATACATATACCAAAATACATTGTGCAATGTTATAGTCCAGATAAACACATCTGTCTTCTCCAGTACTTATTTCTTTATGGTGAAAATATTAAAAATCCTTTGGTCTAGATTTTATGAAGTATACAGTACATAAGTGTGGGATTTAATCATGAAAATAGGAATCGAGATAGCACATAGTAAGGTTCAGTATTTTAAAGGTAGTAAGAAAATAACAAGTTTGGGAAATAAAATTCAGAATATGGCTTTTAGAAAACAATTATATACTGTTTTTACTCTTTATAATTCTCTTCTAATTCATAAATCTTCTTTGAAAATGAGCTATCTCCAGTAATTTCTCTAATTGTTGCTAGGTTATAAGAAGAAACAAAGTCATTCCCTGTGAACAAATAAAATTATTTCCTATTTCCAAAATGGTTTTCATGGCCCATTGATTTTGACTAGTATCAATAAAATACTTTGTTGTCATGGAAATTTACAGAAAGAGGCAGAGAGACAGATGGACAGAGAGACAGATAAAGAGATCCGTTGAGTCGAGTGTAATGGGACAGCCTTTCACGCATAATTTGTACAATTCTCCTCTACAAATCATTAATTTCAAAGACACTTTGAAAATGGTTATTTCCTTATGCAATAATTAATTAAAAATAATAGAATCTAAAAGACTTTTTGCATTGGGTAGTGTCAGTGATTCAGAAAAAATAGTTTTCTTTCTGATCCTTTCTGAGTGGTTTGTGCCAGCTAATATGTATTTCTGTCTTTAATTGAAAGCTGACTTGCTAGGTAAAATTTGCCTTAGGAGTAACAGACTTACGGAATCATTAAGTATCTCCTTAGGATCACTGAATCTCTGAATTCCTATCCTAGTTCCATCTTGGAGACAGGCAGTGCAGACTAGAGAAATCATCTGAGGTTGAGAAAAAATGTTTAGGTAGTTTCTTTCCTAATACAGCAAAACATACAGCATGTTTTTAGAGCACACTCCTTTTTTTTTTCAAATTTAAATTTTTTATTGTTTGCTGTTTATATTTAAATGGTTACCTCTTTGTTTATGAGTACATGCTCGTTGTACATAATGTTTACATTCACCCTGGGGAACTGGTACATGAACATAATACATCTTAATTCTTTTTACTTTCCCTTGTTCTTTTCTCCCTCTTCCTTTCTATGTCTAGTTCCCATTTCCACCGGAAATTTCTCTGTTTCATATTATGTATCTTTTATGTCACTCTTTAAATGATTCTACTGTGAGTTTATCATATAAGAGAAACCCTGAAATATATTTAACTCGTGTGTTTGATTTATATCACGTAACATACTCTCAGGGTGCATACATTTTCCTATAAAGGACACAAATTTATCCTTCCTGTGGCAGAGTAGTACTCTATTGTGTATACATACTACATTTTCTTTATCCATTAATCTTTTGATGGACATATAAGCCCTTTCCAAGATTTAGCTACTGTGAGTTGTGCTGGATAAACATAGGTATATGTGTATGTCCTTAATATGATGTCTTTAATTTTTTCAGGAAGATATCTAGGAGCAGACTAGCTGGGTTGAGTGGAATGTCTATTTTTAATTTTTGAGGAATCTCCATACTAATTTCAGAAGGAGTTGTACGAGTTGACATTTCTACCAGCAATGTTGAAGGGTTCCTTTTTTCTGTGCAGCTTTTCTGTTTTTTTTTTTGAAACAGGGTCTCGCTTTGTAGTTTAGGCTGGCCCTGAGCTCACTATGTAGCCCAGGCAAGCCTTGAACTCAGCAATCCTCCTGTCTCTGCCTCCTGAGTGCTGGGATTACAGGCGTGAGCCACCACACCCGGCACTGGCACTGTGGTATGTGGTATTGATGGCTGGTGGGCATGTGTCACCACACCCAGCATTGTATGTGGTTACTGGGGATTGAACTCAGGACCTTGCGCTTGCGAGGCAGGCGCCAGAACCACTGAGCTAAATCTCCAGCCCTTGTTTGATTTTTTGATGATAGAAATTCTTTCTGGAGTAAAATGGAAATCCAATGTTATTTTAATTTGCATGGCCAATGACACTGAGATTTTTTTCATATATTTATTGGCCGTTGGTATTTCTGAGACATGCCTATTTATTTCATTTGCCCATTTTTTTATTGTTGTTTGGGTCTTTTAATTTGGGGGAGTATAATATTTTTTAGTACTTTTTACATGTTAGATATTATTCCTTGGTAATAAGAGTAGCTGACAAAGTTTTCCATTCTTAATGTATCTCTTCACTCTAGACCATGTTTCCTTTGTTGAACAGAAGCTCTTCAGTGTGATCTAATCCCATTTGCTGGTTCTTGATTTATTTCTTGTGCAGTTGGGGATCTATTTAGAAAGTCCACACTTATTCATGTTTTTCAAGTATTGTGCCTTTTCTTTATTCAAGGAGATTAAAAACTTTTTTGTCCATTTTTATTTTATTTTAGTAAATGTTGGTAGTTACGTGTCTAGATTCAATCTTCTGAATATGTATAGAAGGTTTTCTCAGTACTGTTTGTTGAATAGATTATCTTTTGGCCCCTTTGGCAAAGAACATCCATTATTCTTTCCTGTTGACCCGCAGTCCTATTGATAATGTTTTTGTGCCAGTATCATGCTATTTTTTTTATCACTGTAACTTTGTACTGTAGCTGAAATCAAGGATTTTTGATGTTTGCTTTGATTACCCAGGATTGCTTTTACTATTTTGGGTCTCCATATGAGCATTAGGTGATATTTTTTCTATTTTTGTGAATGATATGAACCACTTGCCTTTTTATAGGATATTACACACTTTTTATTTAATTAAAGGTCTGAATGCATGTGTTTTAGAAACTATCATGATAATTATTAAGATAATTAAAATGAGTTATTTTTATTATGCAGTTGGGTGCACCATACTCTTCTAAAACTAATTCATCATTATTTGTCACCCAATTATACTATAAGAAAGGTAGAGAAGCTTCCAGTCAATTAAGCAAAGAAGCTCAATGTGGAAAATTTTTATGACTGTGATTACAAAATTACACTGCAAAGAACCTCAAATTTAATAAGAATAAATGAAAATCACTCCAAGGAAAATTAGAGATTACTCATATATGATCAAGTTATTTCTTGTTATAAAGGGGATTTGTCCATTTCACCATGTTGATTGTGTATGTGTACAAATAATTTCCACCATTATTTTTACTATTGAAAGTTTATAAATGAGAGATCAAATCCTAATTAATAAGACTGGGTGACTGGCCAGTTCAAAACCCAGACAACTGCATATTGCACCAATTTTAAGAAGCAAAACACCCAAATATTGAGCACTTAGTATAAAGTGGTTTGGTAGGTGTTATTCCTCATCATGAACAAAATACTAAAGATCAGAGACAAATATGGATCAGTATTGTGAGAGCTCAGGGTATGTAGGAGAGCGTACAGAGGAATTCTGTGGCTCTCTGTACTATTTTGTGTTTGCTGTCAAAGGAGGGTAAATACACAATTTGACAACATGTCCAGCTGGCTTACATGGCTCCCGTCCAGTGTGAATGAAGTGGGCTCTCCTTGATGAGATACACTTTTTTTACTCTGGATCTTCTGCAAAAGCCAAGGGCTTACATATGTGTCTGGGCTGGTTTCTGTGGTGATTTTCCTGAGTGGAATGGTAGGACTTGCAGGATACTTTAATGCTGACCAGGATTTCTTGGCTTGTGACTATGTCATTATTTATATGTAGACCTTTTTTTTTTTTTTTAGACAATGTTTTGCCTTGTAGTTCAGGCTGGTCCTGAGCTCACTATGCAGCAGAGGCAAGCCCTGAACTCAGCAATCCTTCTGCCTCTGCTTCCCGAGTGCTGGGATCACAGGCATGAGCCACCACGCCTGGCATTGTAGTATGTGGTACTGATGCTGGTGGGCGTGAGTCACCACACCCAGTATTGTTATATGTGGTTACCACAGATTGAATCAAGTACCTTGTGCTTGCTAGGCAGGTGCTGGAATAACTGAACTAAATCTCCAACCCAGTACATAGACTTTATTAGGCTCATTTTCAACAAGATTTATCCTTGTGGTACTAATATTAAGTCTATCAATCACCACTTAACAGCAAATTGCCTGTTTGTGTATTAGCAATACATTTTTATCTCTTGGGAAAATTAATAGCAACCAAAGAGATAAACACTATTAGTGGCCAAAGGCCATTCTCTACATTCAAATGGCTTTTCCCAGATATGTTATAGTA
>PVIC010059441.1:0-10124 GCA_004025085.1 Thryonomys swinderianus | reverse complement strand
TGCATAAATATTTTTAAAGGAATATATCGATGTCTTATTATGCTTTAATTTGTAGAAAAAAAGGGAGCATAGTGCATCCTAGTATGTAGCCTAATGCACCTACTGCTTGCTTATGTATGCATGAAATATCTCTGATAACTAAAAAATCAGATATTTGCAAAGTACTTTCAAGTTGCAGAGCATAATCTAGCAGATGGAAGATAGGTGTGGGAAGATGACTTTCTGTATTATTCGGCTCTTAAAATTTTAAGCCAAGTCCTTTCCTTGATTAACCAACTTTGTTCATATTTATTAGCATTGTCATTATTAGCCCTTTAATATTAGTATTTTATGCATATAAGAAGAGCTTTTGGAATGTTTTAACTATTAAAAAACCACAAAAAATGTAAGAGAAGAGATGCTAAAAGGCAGTCAACACGAAGCCTATTTCATACTTCGTGGAGAAGTGGGTAGGCTCACGGAAGGTGTTGATACAGACCTTCTTGCCATGATCTGGTTCTCTATGATGTGATAATTTAGTCTACCCACAGCCCTAAAGATTGCTATCATAGGTCTATTTATTTACTCACTGATGTTGTTATTGTTGTTGTTGTTGTTGTTGTTGCTCTCAGCTGCAGATTCTATGGTTTATTGTATGAAAGGCAGAGATTGCTGCTGCCAGGCCGCTCACTATTTAGACCTTTCAAAGGTCGGGGCAAGACCGGCTGGAACACGGGACAGGTACGTCCTCTGGAAAGGCGGCCCTGTGTTCCGCCGCTTGCCCGTCACGGAGCCCAAGGAAATGAGCGCATGAGGAAAGGCTTTGAAGACCAACAACACAGCACAGTGTCTAATAAGACTCCGTTTTATTTCTGCTAGAAAAGAAGGAGGAAGGAAAAACAGTAGTGTCTTTAAACAAAAGATTTAAACACCTGCTTCGCTTCATCTGAAAAAGTCCACAGAAGGATGAAACTGCTCTGGTTTGAAGAGTAAGATGGTTCCAAGCATACTGCATCACTAAATTTTAGTTCAGTGAAAAAAAATCCCCCTGCACAGTTCCAAGGAGGTCTGGTTCATAGATACTGTGCTTTCCACAGATACAAACATGTTCAAAAAAAAAAAAAAAAAAACCTCTGGCTCATCTTGAAGAGGAAAAAAACCTAAAACCATTCACTGAATAACTATCCAAATAATTACGAGCAACTATGAACCAAATTCCTTTTTTGCCTCTCATTCCAGGATTCAGTACTTCCTAGCAAAGTCAGGAACTTCTTTCTCCATGAAGGTTTGGGAGAGGGTGGAGTTGCAAGCATGTCTACGCAGCCCAAAGAATTTGCATAAAAAGGAAGCAATAAATTAAATAAATAATAAATAACTCAGACAACATGTTTTATCTACAAGTGACAGAAACGCTAGCTTCGAGGACAAAATTCTCCCCTGTTCCCCCAGGAAGGTAACTACCAGCATGTGTCAAGAAAGCAGATAGGGCGGCTCTAAACATCACCTTGCTAGTCCGTTCCTACTAGGGGAGCCCAGCACGAGGGGAGTCGCTTTGGCGGCTGACGGAGCTTAAAATTTCTCTACAAAACTACCTTCAGTTGGGTTTACAAACCAAGGCTGCAAAATATAGCAGAGGAAGTGCTGTAAAGAAAGGGAAACAAAATAACTTATACTGTAAGGAAATAAATAAGAGGGGGTTAAAAACAGGATACACATACAGTTTGGCAGGTTTTGGGAGGTAACTAAGCTGTAGAAAATGACATATTTACCTGTCTCACCAGTTTTATGCACCGGTCCTATCAGTGTACCTGCGTTACTAAATCATTTATGATGTTCTTGGTTTGAACATACGTTAATTGTCCTGGCAGATTGAACAGGACTGAAATCTCTCAGATTTATTTCCCAGGTAGAAGATAAACTCAACAAAGTTAGTGCTAATACAAAGCAAAGAGAATGATAGGCTTCCAGAAGATTGGGTTACATTTATGATGCAGATAAAAATTGGTAGAACCATTACCCAACCTTGGACTTTGTTTCTGGATTCCAAGTTTCATTGATGAAATGAAATGAGCATGAGGTAACAATGAGCAGTGAGTGTTATAACGAATTGCATATATGTTAGAAAAATTGAAACTTGATCAATAAATAGATTAGTGTTGTGCTTCTGAAAAATATGATATGGCATGGACAGAGGTCAGTGGTTTTAATGATCTTTCCTTTACTTGAGTGAAATTCATCTTGCTAGTGATTTTCAATGCACAAGTATGAGCTGAGAGAGTCCCTGAACTGGTAGTTAGTGTGACCAACTGCCACTTTATTGCTGTATAATGTAAACCTGGGTTGTGTGCTGATTCCAATAACCACACGTGAGCACTGTCAGAATTTCCAGCGCCTTCTAGCGATGGAGGCCGTGACATGATCGAAGTGGCTTCACGTTCCATTGGTCATGGAAGTCTGAGATCTCCGTGATTTTGTTACCCTACTCCTAGTACCAAGAAAAGTGCTTTTGAAATATTGTAAGAATAAAATAGGCATCATTTTCTCTTGTGGTTTTCAAATTGCTAAGAAAGATATTTTCAGTTTCTAGTCCAATAAGAAATAGAACTAATCTATTCACAGTGACAGCCAAGTTAGAATTTTAGCTCCTAGAATCTATTCTTAGATAGAAGTCTCGTCACCAAGTTCAAATGAACTTTGCATTTTCTGAGCCAACAGATTTGCCGTCATGCTCCTTCTGCAACTTCATTTGATCATTCCGTGCAGGCTGTTCTTTTCCTGGTATCACCTTATTTTTGTCCGTTGAAGACATTTTTAAGAGTTTTCACAAAAGTTATATCATTCCAGAACAAAGAAGGTTTCTAGAAATTATCTAGACTTAGAACGTGTGCTTCATGTCACTGGGAAATGGAAAGTGAGTTGGCATAGACCATTCGAGGAGTTATTGGCACCGCTGTAATAGGGCCTAGGTCCTCTGATACCACACAGTTGTAAGTCATCAAATGATTTCACTTGAGGACTCTAAAGAGAGGGTCCATCCAACGTGAGAAGTCGATGACAAAAGAGGAGGGCAGGTATCGGAGGTCCTAAATGGGCTGGGATCATTGCTTGATATGTATCCATAGCATCTGTTTCAAGTCTCTGAATCTTCAGCTCACTCGCTTGAATTAGGGGGATGTCGTCACACCATTCTCTGAGACGCAGATGTCACTGCCCTAGTCGGTGAAGATGGTATTGAGCGGGGTCCCCATGCTGTGGTGAGGGTAGGAGTCATAGGACATGTCTATGGGCATATCGTAGCGGGGAGGACCAGCCTGAAAGGGAGTTGAATGCATGTGCCCTGAGCTCAGACTTGCAGAGGAGTAATGTGACATGAAGCTATAGGATTTTTCCAGGTCAGGAGAGCCATCTTGCTTCAGGGAGAAGTTCCCACTGATGCTCAGGGGTGGGGTGAGTGGGCCCTCGTAAGGGGGTGTACTGCAGTCAGGGGGATGGCCCCCAAATGGTGACTCTCCCAAACTCTTGAATACTTGAGGTTTGAGGTGAAGATGTGTTTCCATGTGGCCGTAAGGAGGGCTGGGGAGCCCTGGAGACTGATAATTAAAGTTGTGGACAGAGATAGCAGAGTCACACGTCTGAGATTTCTCCTCGTGCTTCTCCAGGAGGACAGACTGTGGGCCCAGCTGGAGGCACCCAGCCACCAGGTTGCTTGTAGGCTGAGAAAGCCCTTTGCACAGCATCTCCACAAAACCCTTCCCTTCAGGGGTCTGGCCGGTCTCCAGGACTTCAGATAAAGCCCAAATGTAGTTCCGAGCCAGTCGAAGAGTCTCTATCTTGGAGAGCTTCTGGGTTTTAGAGTAACACGGCATAACTCTCCTGAGGTTGTCCAGGGCATCGTTCAAGCCATGCATCCGGGTCCGTTCTCTAGCATTGGCCTTGACTCTTCGAGCCCTGAATCTCTCCAGGCGAGCTTTGGTCATCTTTTTTTTCTTGGGGCCTCGTCTCTTAGGTTTTTCTCCATCTTCTTCCTCCTCCTCTTCCTCCTCAATACTGTCATGCTCTTCAGTCAAACTTCCAAGCATCCCACAAGCTCCTGATCTTCTCTCCTCTCCCTTCATCTCATTTTGAGAGCCCAGACTTTTGTCCATGAAAGATTGCGTGTTGACCAGCTCCACTAACTCCTTGGATTTCACATAAGTTTTTGCCATTTCCAGGTTCTGGAAAAGGAAAACAGAAAAAATTAATTCCCTTGAATACCTGACCTGATCTGGAACTGTATTTTCCATAAAAAAAGAAAACTGAATTGAAGACTCATGGTAGTGCCAGTTCTAACTCTTTAATCTCAGGCTCTCTATTTCATGGATGTTTTAAGCAAGCATACAAGTTTAAAGGTCCATATGTTTTTTCTTTCTTCCCAGATATATTAAATAGAAGAAATTGATAAGATGTGATAACATAAGTCACCAAGAGAGAGCAATTTCAGAAAGCAAAAGATATTTTTAAATATTGTAATTATATAATACATATACTGAAAATAGTACAAAACAAACTACATATTAAAGAGTTCAATAAACTGTTATATGGCTATACTATAAAATAAATGAATAATTGTTGCAAGATCTTTCAGACTACTTTTATGTGTTCTACAGAGGACTATTCAGGCTCTGTTGAGAGGCACTTCACATATATCTGACTTGTAGCATTCCACATTTCCACTGGTACTGCCAACTGTTGGCTTCCAACCTCCTCTAGGAAATGGCCATATCATATCTGGCTGATGTGCTCTAAGCCCATCTAGTACTGATCTCATCGCTATTAGAGGAGCATTTTGTTTTTAAGTAAGTGCTGTCTAGTGTCAGGAATGGTAGGAGCGTTAGTGGCATGGTGTCGTAAAAGGATCGTGAAAACTAAGAAGGGTTCCTCTGGTCATGTACCAAATTTGCACAAGTGAGAACCCATCACCCCCCATGCATCGCACACCATCAGACATGACCAAAATAGCAGCCAGAAAGATAAGCCAGTGGTCCATCCAAGCACCCAAGACTTCTGTTAAAAATTCTTTGTTAAAATGAAAAATATGGAGTAAATGCTGAACTAAAAAGAATACTGTGACGCAAATACAGGAGAGGACTATTTCACATAAGCACAGAAATAGTCTACTTCACCTGTCATTTCAGTAGATACATACTGTTTAATTAGGATTTTCTGTGAATATTTTATTATTCAAAACAACAGGCAAAACTGAGTAGTTTGGTAAACATTTTGCTTTTCTACCTAGAATAGTTTGAATAGTTCTGAAATTTGTTGAGCAACTTTAGGTGTATAGTTTACTAAATAAAAGTAACTGATAAGCTCAGTTGGGGTATCCGGGTAGTCTTTAAACATAAACCTTCCACGTCTTTGACCCTGAGAAAGAGGAGAACATAATAAATGTTTTTTGATCCTTCAAGCTGGAACCTCAAATGAGTCAATGCAGGGATTAGTACGTAGCTTTTAAAAATATAAATATATGATTTGATTTGTTTCTGGTAATTGGAGCTTGTTTTCCTTGTAACCTCATTTACCTCCTGTAAATAATTAATGTTACTGCATTGTGAAAACAGCCTTGGTTTCATGTTAATCAGCACAGAAATCATGTCAGCTTGACTTACTCACTTAATAAGGCTTCCTGGGTAAGCAGCTTTATTGAAAACACACATTGGAACCTATTGGTCAACTGGCTGCCCAGGCCAAGTCAGAAAATCCCACTTTTAATATGGATGATGGAGCTTCTATGCTGAGCTACGCTTCTAACTCGGGCAGATATCCAGGGGGACGTTGAAGGACCTAATTAACTTTCTTTTAAAGTAACATGGATCTTCCAGAGGCAGGTGCACCCTGAGGCCAAAAAGGGTTGAGTGGGCTCAGGAAACCTAATGCTCCCTATGTAATTGCAATAACATTTGTGTAGCACATTAAGGTTTTCGGGGCACCTTCATACCCCTTAATTAATATGTTCCTTAGGACATATGACGCTCTGAGGGAGACGGGGAGGCCCGTGCTCACTTTATAGTCAGAGCCACCGTGGGTCAGGTCATTTGAGTGATGGAAACGCAAAGATACAGAGCTGGTGAGGAAGGACATGAAACCAGTCCTGATTCTAATCTGGGGCTTTATGCTTTTTCTCCTTTATTATTTCATCACAGCTACAAGAAGAAAGTCACTTTGACTTTAGCAGCTGAGGATCAGGGTACTGAGTCAACAAGGGCGATCGCCATCCAAAGGCAGGTGCCCTGGGTGTCCTCTGATGTGTCTTCTAAACCTCGCACCCAGAATTTCTTTCCGCTCACTTATTCTCCCTCTTCCCCTATTCACGCTCTTCCTTTGGCTTCTTCTATTTCCCTCATCACTACCATCATTACTCCGAGCCACACTTGCACATGGAGAGATGAGAAAGAAGGAAGGGAAGGAAGGTGGACGGGCGGAGAGCCTTCTGGCCACGCTCGCCCTTAGACCTCCACTCCACACTGCCTCGGGTACTTGGCATTCTCCATACCCTTACCGCGGTATCACCGGCCATTCCAGGAGCTGCCGTAGTTACCCCCATCGGAAAGGAGGCTTGGGAGAACCTAACTGATTGCTTTTTACGTTTGGCTAATTTGATGGTTTGTCTAACAATCAGACTGTACGTAGGGGTGAAGGGAAATAACCAACTGACTGGGTAAAACAACTAAAAAAGGACAGCCAAGGTTTCCCTTTATTTTCTTGTTCACTGTGGGAAGAGCAGATTGCCTGGGTTAGGTTTGAGATCTTTCACTTACTAGGTATGTGACATTGGGCAAGTTTTAGAACGTTTATCTACCTCACCCTTCGCCTTTTTGAAATGGGATTAATAATTTTTCTAATTCCTAGAATTATCATGAGCTCAGAAAATGAGTTAATATACATAAAACCCTCCGGATAGTGCCAGATATCATAAGTTCCATATATACTTTAGGAACGATTCCTCTTAAATTTCATCGTGAGTTTTTCTGGCTGCTTGCGCAAAAAAGTGGGCTTAATTGAAATGTGTGCCTAAAATTGATTTCATGTCAACAAAGGCCAATAGTCCCATTTCAACACTCATTACAAAAACCAAAATTCCCTATGTTCCTATTCTGCCTACCTCCTAATGAAACTAAACAGCAAAGATCCTATTTTGCCATGGGGCTGGCGCACCAAACTATCAGCTGCCTCTGTTGGACTGACTAGAACTCTTCCACTGTATTCAGAAACGTTAGCTTCTTAAGTTTCACTTTTCTTTATAATTGGGAGAATATTATTATTTATAATTGGGAGATAATCCTACTTACTAGTATAACTTTTTGAATTAAAGAGCTTTTGGTGAAATAGACAGTCTCTGACACTAGGACATTTTCCCTCCGATTTCCAGTATGAGGAACAAAACTTCCCCACAAAACAATCAACAGAGCTCGAAGAAGAGAATGAAGTGTCTCTTAAATAGAAATAAAAGCCAAGGCTCCCCAAATATAAATGTAAAACTTCCTCTTTTTCTAAGTGTTGTAAGGTATTGAAATGCTAGCTGAAGGAAGAAAGAGGAAACCTAGTTCCAGATTCAAGGGTCGAAAACATATACAGTACAGTTTGGAGTTTTGCCAAAAGAAACTCAGAGGGTTCTCTCTAGAACAGGCACCTAAATCAAAGGCAACCTTTAGCTCATGAGTGAATTATCCCAGAGCTGTTTCAAAGTCGTATTCAGAAGCATGAAATTAAGACTCTCTCCCAACACTCATTTGTGGAAGGAACACGAATTACTTTAATTCTTTTATCTCAAGGGACAAATATAACTGTGTTCATCTTTCCACTTTATTTGGAAGTTTTAATTTGTAAATGTGTTTTGCATATGTCGGGGTTGGAAAATGTTTTATAGAAACTTTATCATGAGAAGATTTATAGCACTATCTCACACAATATCATGATAAATCATCTTAGATGCTCTCAATTCATAGAAAAGTAATTAGCTCTCAAAATATATAGGAAGCAACTGCAGTATCACAGCAATCAATGCATACTTGTGCTGGGAGCAGAATCTAGCCCCTACCCCACCAACACACGCAAATATGGTCTGATCTTATAAAGCCCATTTACCCTTTGACCTTGGTTTTGTTACCTAAACAGTATGACAGAATTTCCCTCTTTCTTTAGAATTCTTTGATGAAATTTCAAGTTTAATTTATTTTTCAAGTCAAAATATATCTCCCATTTTTCACTTATAAGCCTGTTCTAGTAAAGTGCTTGCTTTGTGACTAACCAATATTTTCATTACACTGAGGCCAAGGTTATATTGCATTACAACTACATGATGATATCATGGAATTTTTCCTACACTTTTATTAATTTTTTCTTTGGAGAAATTTCAAATAATGAATAAATGAGTTAGAGGCATTCGCACATGTGTATGTAGAAGCTGGATAGCATCTTCCGCCTTCAAAACAGGCAGTATTCCTTTACATGATCCAATAACTCTAAAGACAACTGTCTAATCCAGTTTCTAAGGAATCTAAGGACCAGATGGATTAAATGATATGCTCAGAGTTGTACAGTTTGCAATAAAAAGACACATTATAGATCACAAGTAGCCCTGCTTGGAAACAACCAGTTCTGTGCTCACACTGCCCAGCTCTTTACACCCTACTTTTTGTTTGTTTGTTTGTTTTTGTCTTTGCTTTTTGGAGACAGGGTCTCGCTTTGTAGTTCAGGCTGGCCCTGAGCTCACTATGGTGCCCAGGCAAGCCGCTGCAAACTCAGCAATCCTCCTGTCTCTACCTCCCGAGTGCTGGGATTACAGGCGTGAGCCACCACGTCCAGCATTGTGGTATACGGTGTTAATTGTTGGTGGGTGTGTCTCCACGCCCAGCATTATATGTGGTTACCGGGGATCAAACTCAGGACCTTGCGCTTGCGAGGCAGGTGCCAGAACCACTGAGCTAACGCTCCGGCCCTACACTCTACTTTTTTATTAGAAAGTGTGCAGACATACACACACACATTTTATCTGGCAAAACCATGTCTTGCCTCAGTTTCCATAGCCTCAAATCTTAATGGTGAGCTTTGCCAATCCTTCCATTTTCCCTCCAAAGATATCACCTCTGATCCCCTTTTCAAGAAGTAAAGGGAGCATTGTACACTTACTAGTATTTTTTTTAAATACTCCTTCTATGGGCACTTGGTAAATGTGAGTCAGAAAAGAGAAAAATATACTTAGACAATCTTTCTTTTATGATTTCCCACCTGAAAGATCTAGAAGGAAAGACATCCTCCACCCCATTCCAATTAGTCAAGAATTTTTAGTGAACCATGTGGGGCAGTGTTGAGAACATTCTGCCATGGTTTCCCAAAACATTTCTCTCATTCTGTGTTTGATGTTCACACCCTTCTCTCGTCCTATTCCTTAGTTATCCCTATAGTGTAGAGACCAGAATAGTGAGTTGGGTCAATTTTTCTAAGTGACTTGCTACACCGCTTTGGAAAAGCAGTTAAACTTTTGAGTATTTTTCAGTGTCATGGTGGGCTTGACAGAGAGGTCATTTGTAGTCTTCACTTTATAAAAATGATCCATAAAGGACCACGGCACCCAAGTGGTACTGCACCTACCTTGGAAGCACAAGCGCCCAAGTTCGATCCCCGGTACCACGGGAAGAAAAAAAAATGATCCACGGTATCTGTGAGTTTCACTTTGGACGTCAGGTGCTACGAAACTTAATACAATTATTTAAATGGGTGTATATTTTAAACGCTCCTAAAAGACTCCCTCCACCTTGTACATCACGTTTCCTAAATCCTCAGCCCTCCGCCCTCACCCCGGAAGACGCTTACTCCCCGGCCACCCTTGCAGCTCTGCGGGAACTTGCCACGGAAAGTCGAGGGGGCCCCGCTGCAGCGCCGCGCACTGGCTCACCTCGGTCAGCGGCCGCTCCCTGGTGAGCGCTGCGGCTCTGCGTCCTAGAGACGGTCTGGAAGCCAAGGCCCCTGACCGCCCGCTCGCGGGAGAACGAGCTGCTTTCAGCGCTCCATGGCCA
Source organism: Thryonomys swinderianus (assembly GCA_004025085.1). Classification (NCBI taxonomy): domain Eukaryota; kingdom Metazoa; phylum Chordata; class Mammalia; order Rodentia; family Thryonomyidae; genus Thryonomys; species Thryonomys swinderianus. The sequence continues at coordinate 90 of PVIC010059441.1, read as the reverse complement.
GCCCGGCGGCCCCCTCTTAGAGGCTCCTCCGGGTCTGGCTCTTCAGGGTGGTGCTACTTATTCTACTCCCGGAGTTCTGATTCTCCGCCA
>PVIC010059440.1:0-10123 GCA_004025085.1 Thryonomys swinderianus | reverse complement strand
CCTGACTCACTGTCGGTTCCTTCCAGGTTTCTTCGGTGTCCTCTTTTCGTTCCTAAATGTCTCGGGGCTCAGCTCTAGGTCTGTCTCATCCTTTATTTTTTATTTTTTATTTTTTTGAGACAGAGTCTCACTTTGTAGTTCAGGCTGGCCCTGAGCTCACTATGTAGCCCAGGCAAGCCTGGAACTCAGCAATCCTCCTGTCTCTGCCTCCCGAGTGCTGGGATGACAGGCGTGTGCCACCACGCCCGGCCTGTCTCATCCTTTTAATGCACACCACTCATCTGCTGAGGACCCTAATTTAGGTCCGATACTAACTTGGAATCTCTTCTCAAAGTCTAAAAGGCATTTGAATTTTAATTTTTGCATTATCACATCCCCACTTTTCCCACCCTGACTTGCTTTGTCCACAGGGTGCCCCATCTCAGAGGACAGAAATTCTCTTCTCCCACCTGCTCAGGCAGAAAACATTAGAATTATGACTGGCTCCTTTTTCCTACTCCAAGCAGCACCCAGCCCGTCAGTGCCTCCTTCAGAGTACACCCAGAAAACAACTGCCTCCTACTTCACCTGTGGTCCTCTTTCGCCCTGTCCTCAACAGAGCACCCTGAGAGTCTGCTTAGATAGAAGCCAGAACCCCTCACTCTGCCTTGGCGACGGGCTCCCATTCTATCCAGAGTAAACAGTGCGGCCCTTCGAGCCCTGCACGACCTACCCCCTGCCCCCTCCCTTGACTTCACCTCCGCCCTCCCCCCACCCTCCGCATTCCAGCCTCATCTGCGTGCTGCTTGTCCCTTGGGATGGCAGGCATGCTCTGTTTGGGGCCCTTTATGGTTGTTCCTTCTGTCTGGAATGCTCTTACCCCACATACTCTGTTACGGTTCGGATCTAGGAAGTCCGTCCAGAAGTTTGTGTGTAGCCAGGAGTGGTGGCACAAGACTTAATTCCAGCCTTTGGGAAGCTGGAGGAGGGAGGACCACAGCAAATGTGAGGCCAGTCTAGGGTACGTAGTAGTGAGTTCAAGGCCAGCCTGAACTACATAGGGTGACCTTGTCTCAAAAAAAAAAAAAAAAACAAAACCCAAACAGGGCCGGAGAGTTAGCTCAATGGTTCCGGCACCTGCCTCGCAAGCACAAGGTTCTGAGTTCAATTCCCACGTAACCACATACAATGCTGGGCATGGTGACTCACGCCCATCAGCCATCAATACCACATACCACAGTGCCGGGCGTGGTGGCTCACGCCTGTCATCCCAGCACTCAGGAGGCAGAGACAGGAGGATTGCTGAGTTCCAGGCTTGCCTGGGCTACATAGTGAGCTCAGGGCCAGCCTGAACTACAAAGTGAGACCCTGTCTCAAAAAAACCCCAAAAAACCCCAAAACAAATAATGACAAAAAACAAAAAAAAACAACACTCACACACACACACACACACACATCCAAGTGTTCATGTGTGAGTTTACAGTCTTTAATACTTTAGTAAGTCTATGTTTTGATGAGACAGAGCTCATGCATATTTCACACTTTTAGCCTAGAAGTTGAATAGGTAGCTTTCCCAGGTAACAGGTCTCTGGTTCAGAGAAGGGGCTAGTGAGGGACTCATCTGTCACCTACCTCAGTCTGGGGACTGTCACCCGGGAAATGCTCCTGAGACAGTCTGGAGCTTAGTTCTGGGCTCAGCTGGAATGGAAATACTGTGTTTTATCAGATGCTGGGTAGGGTTCTCAGCACTGCCCTGGCTCGTGAGCTAAGTTCAGACACGTATCTGTGGCTGCAAGTGAGGTGTGCAGGAGGCCAGGGAGGGTGGAATCCATCCAAGAAAAGTAATTCCTGGCAAAGAAGAGTCAGCTGTCTCCAAACCTGTCTTATTCTCACTGTATACACATGGTCACGGCTTTTGAGGGAAGCATGGAAGTTGGACAGCACTCGAAGGGTTGAATTAGGATTCTGTTCTCCTCTGTCACTGTTCCCAGGTCCTTTCAGTAAAGGAAACTGACTTCCTGGGGCCAAACCACTTCCCCTACCTCACTCTGAACAGCACTGCCCCGCCTCCACCCTGAGGAAGAACATTTTGACTTGATAACATTTCACTCTCTTAACCCACCGCTGGGCCACAGCTGGGTGGTTTCCGGGTCTGAACCCAAGGCAGAAATGAAACCTAAAGGCGCAGCTTGGCCAGTGAAGGCTGTTTCCCCCCAAGGAACAAGGCGGCTAAAAGCTCACTGTGTTAAATACTTGTATGTGCCCTATCCTATACTCCTACGTTTTCAGATTGCTCCTCAGAATGCTACTGCCCTGGGTTAATAATTGTTTCCAAGAGAAAGTAAGATTTCTGTGGTCAAAAAAATTTAAAGATACAGTTTTTTCTTTCTTTTCTGGATATAAGATAGTAATAGACATTTGATAGTAAAAGTTCTAGAAGACTTTTTTTTTTTTTTTTGAGACAGGGTCTCACTTTGTAGTTCAGGGATTACAGGCATGAGCCACCATGCCCAGCTAGAAGACTTTTTTAAAAACATAATTTACCTTGAGTTTCCTAATTTACTTTGACATAAAACAAATGAACAAAAAATCCTTCTGAAAAACTAACCCCCAAGAAATACAGTGGAGATTCTCCTGCTTGCTACAATCGACAGTAAATGCTGGCTAGTCAGAAGAAGCCAACCTTTAAAGAGCACAGACTGCTTCACGAGTAGCATGCATTATCTACATTTTCTTTTCTCCTGGTACTAGAGATTGAACTCCGGACCCTGTTCTTGAGAAGCAGGTGTGGTGCCATGGAGCTAAATCCCCAGAACTATCTACATTTTATTTAATTTAAAAATACATAATTTGGCCTGACATGGTGGAGCATGCCTATATCCTAGCACTTAGAAAGCTGAGGCAGGAGGATCACAATAAATTCAAAGCCAGCCTGAACTACACAGTGAAACTCTGTCTCAAAAAAAAAAAAAAAAAAACCCAAATCAAAGCCAACAGACAAACTCAAATTATAAACATCTTTCCATCAACTAGACCATTTCTTCACATGTGCCCCCTTTCTGGAGCATTGTGTCATCTTTCTTCTATAAACTATAGTACAGCACGTGGTATATAATTTCTAGTTTTACTTATTTGGTTTTAGAAAAAGAAAATAAAGACTGAAAATCTACCTCATTTTGTATATTTTCATCAACTCACTTGGTCTTCTCAGTCATCTGTTGTATAACTAATATGATATATAACTTTTAAAAAAACAATTAGCCTTTTATTGAGTTTTTCCAAAATTTCCAATTAATTTCTTTTTAAAAAATTTTTGCAAGACAGAGTCTCACTTTGTAGTTCAGGTTGGCCCTGAGCTATGTAGCCCATGTAAGCCTCGAACTCAGCAATCCTCCTGCCTCTGTCTCCTGAGTGCTGGGATTACAGGCATGAGCCACCACACCTGGCCCAATTTAATTGCGTAAAAATTGTTTTCCTTTAAAGTGAAATTGAATTTTGAAAGAGCAATTTTAGGTTCACAGTGAAGCTGAGGGGAAAAATACGAAGACTTCCCACAAGCTCCTATTCCTCACACACGCCTACCTAAGGTACCATCGACACTGCACAGAGCGGTGCATTTGTCCCGTTCAGTGAACCCATGGGGACTCACCGCGGTCACCCAAGGCCTGGACTTCGCGTCACACTCGCCCTCGTGCAGTCTATGGGTTTGGAGAAATGAATACTGCCGGATATCTGCCACTGTGGTGTCACACAATACAGCTCTGCTGCCCTAAAAATCCTGTGCTGCGTCCATTCTCCTCTCCTACTGCTTAACACCCGTAAACTGTGAATACTCTGACGGGCTTCGCAGTTGCCAGAATGTTATCTATCAGTCATGTAACACGTTGCCTTTTCCTTTTCTTTCTTTCTTTTCTTTGTCTGTTTTTCAGACAGGGTTTCATCATGCAGCCCAAGTCTCTCGTGTATGGAAGGTGACCAGAGCGCCGGCCACTATCCATCCCCCTCATGGACTCTTCCCCTGACGAACTCAGCAGCTGAGCGTGCCTCAGGAGGTGGGGCTTGGCTGCAGGTGGCCCCCGAGGGTGTGGCCTGGGAAGGTGGACCCTGCCCCAGCCTCTGCCACTTTCTTTGTACCCAGGCGGGCACTTGCAGTCATCCTCCTCCCTCCGCCTTGCGGGTGCTGGGATTATAGACATGCGCAACTGTGCCTGGCTACATGTTGTCTTTTCAAAGTAGAATCTTTGACACAGTATGTATTGGAGCATCCTCTGGGTCTTTCTGTTCATGGACTGGTAGCTCATTTCTTTTGACTTATCTGTTCCCACTTAGTTTGCATACATAGGAACAATTGTTCCTTTTCATTTTGTACTCTTTATTTTATTGATTTACATAATTTTTACTTAGATTACTCAGATGCAAGGTTTGGAGCAGGTCACGTTCATGATGTTAGGTCAACACTGAAGGATGGAACTGCCGAGTGCTTAGCTGGTTTATGTCACCAAAGCTTCAGGAAACCACTAAGTCTGCTGGTGAAGGGCAGCTGATAAAACTGCTGCGTAGGGCCGGAGACTTAGCTCAGTGGTTCTGGCACCTGTCTAGCAAGCACAAGGTCCCTGGTTCGAGCCCCAGTAACCACATACAATACTGGTTGTGGTGACTCACGCCCACCAGCAGTCAGTACCCCCACCACGACAGTGCTGGTTATGGTGGCGCACGCCTGTCATCACAGCACTCGGGAGGCAGAGACAGGAGGATTGCTGAGCTCGAGGCTTGCCTGGGCTCCATAGTGAGCTCAGGGCCAGCCTGAACTACAAAGCGAGACCCTGTCTCAAAAAAAAAAGAAAAAAACCTAAACAACAACGAAACACTGCATGACCATCTGAAGAAGCCATGTTGCTGCCATGCTACTGGAGAAATGCTGGGTGACAGCACCTCTGCCCATTGTTCTTTCCTTCTTTGTATTAACGCCAGAGTGTCGTGCATAACGTTCACTTCCTTGTGAGGAACTGGACAGCCACATAACACATCTTAACTACTTTTTCATCTCCTCTCTCTTTTCTCCCTCCCCTTCCATTCTTCCCCTAAGCTAAACAGTCTTGATCACTCACTTTTTAAGTAGAATATATTTTATTATATTAAATTTCTATTTTATTTATAACCACTCACAGCACCATTGCTAGCTAACATCACAAAGCATGATATAGTTAGGATGAGTTTACCAAGGAGAATGGATCTCTTTGACTTTTTACAATCTCTTATCTGACTTCTTAACAATTGTGATTAGATTATCTTTTTAATCTTCAGAGAATTTGGCTGAAGCTAAGCATGTATCCAGATTAGAAATATCGCCTCCTCCATTACTTTCTTATTCACCTCAGGACACCTCAGCATTGAGTGTGACGTCTGATTCTTCACATCCGATGGTTTCTTCTCACACCCCTAAGATATATGTATGAGATTGCTGGCCTTAGAACTGCCCAGGGAAAATTAGAAAATCAATTAAAAACCACTTTACTGCCCAAAGGTGAGAGTTGAAGAATGGGGTATTTCTGAACCAATGGGGGCCATCTCCATGCTAAGGCAGCCCTGATGCTGATCCAGGATGTCTGCATCTGCTTTGATAACTCCTAGAGAAGGATTACTTTAGCTACCAAAGACACTGCTGTGGTTGAGATTTAAAACGTCCCCCAGAGTCTCTTGTGTACGGAAGGAGACCAGATCATGGGCCACTATCTCCCTCATGGACTCTTCCACTGAAGAACTCAGCAGCTGAATATGCCTTAGGAGGTGGGGCTTGGCCGGAGGTGGTCACGGAGGGTGTGACCTGGGAAGGTGTAATCTTGTTCCAGCCTCTGCCCCTCTCTGTTTTCTGGCCACCATGGCATAAGCAGCTTTTCTCAGCCAGGTCATTCTACCAGACCATTTCTACTTTGGAGTTGCCCAACCATTGACTGAGCCTACTGAAACTGTGAGCTGAAATACTCCTCTCCTCCTTTAAATTGCACACCCTTGGTATTTTCTGACAAAGAGCTGATTAATACCAACCAGTAGCAGGACCACATCTGGATGCCACATTTCCTGAGCTTCCCTGGCAAACTGTAACGTCATTCAGAAATAGTACGAAAAGATTAAGCTCTAAGACACAGTGAAGAGGAAGGAAGGAGGGAGAGGGACAGAAGCATTCCAAGATTCCCTTTGCAAGGGCTAACACTGCGGGTGACAGGGAAGCCCGCACCCTTAGGGAAGGCACAAGAGCCTCATCCTGGTGCTCAGGACTCTCCCGTTGTAACTCCTGCTAGAGAAACTTCTCCTCCAAAGCTAACCTTGACCACACAGATCGATCTCTGTATGAAGTGGCCCTGGCGTGAAAGGCCTGCTACTTCTTGCTGCTGAGAAGAACATAAGCGGTGAGAGCCCAGGATTGTACTGTCCCAGCCCATAGGAGTCTAAGAAGATGAAACTGAGTAACCCGAGTACTGCTGAAAATAAGTCTACCTCTTCCCTGCACCCTGGTGGAGGCCACTTTTCAACACAGCTGACAAGCACCAAACCACAGGGAAAACATGCTCCACCCCCACCCAGGTAATGTGCTGCACCTGCGCCCTGGGCTTGTGGATTTTCTCCAAGAACCTGGAACAGAGCCGCATGATACAGCAAACAGAGTGCAGACAACAGGAGCTTTGTGTCTTGTGAACTGTTCTGTGACTGGAACTCAGGGGCACCCAGCTCTACTGACACTGAGAAACGCCCATGGGGGGCACGGTTTACTCTCTGCTGGTATAGCCTTTTCCAAAAGCCTTGTTTATGGCATTTAGTTACTTGAAGCAATGATAAAATGATAATGTCTTTATCTGCCAGTGGGAAAAACAAAAAGACAATGTTTTCAGTGAGAACTGAGGCTATAATTCACATTACAGTGTCTACGGACTGTGTCTCAAAGTGAAAACCGAATTGGTTTTGCTAGTCAGACAGCTCCTCCCAGGTCAAAAGAGATAGGTTTTTCTCCAGAATTATTAAGCATCAGGAATGATATTTGTAGTTCAGACAGGACAACTACACGATCTGCAGGGCCTTATGCAGTAACAATGCAGGGCCTTTCATTGAAAAAGACAAGGAAAACGGACTTTCACAGGCACTAAAACAGAAAGTATCTTCCTTTCTTCCGCAGGCTTTCTGGGCCGGTCACCACACCCTCACCTTGCATTCCCTTAGGCCCACAGACACGCCCAGGGCAAGGGACACCTACCGGCGCCCAGCTGGCCAGGCCCCAGGGACCCGACGGTCAGGACCCGGCAGCTACCAGGCTGAGCCGCTGCATCTGGCCAGCACCTGCTCTTCTCCTGCCACCCACCCACAAGGCACAAGCCCTGCCCAGGGCGCTGCAGCCCTGACGGGGCTGGGAGGGGACTGCCCTCAGTGTGGTACCCACCGGGCATATGGCGGGGAGCGCTGCCCACTGAGGGCTCCCGAGATGCAGTCCAGTACATGTGGCCGGCACTGAGCCATCCTGCATGCAGGGCCCCAGGAGGATGGAGGATGGCAGCGACTGCTGGGTGGCAGTGGAGGGGGTGGAGGTAGCAGGGGCGACCAGAGCCCAGGCTTCTCTCCACAGCTCCTGGGCTCCCTCTCCTAACACAGCCTCTCAGCCTCAAGTGGCTGGGAGTCAAGATGTGGCCCACGGGCCCCTGTGTATCCCGTAGGAATGCTCTGCTCACGGGCCCATGAAGTCACCCTGGGTTTGGGCCTCAGAGGAAATGGTTTTTTTTCAGTGCCACAAATTGAACTCAGGACCCTGTGCTTGCCAGGCAGGTGCGTCACCACTGAGCTGAATCCCTGGCCAGAAAGGAAACAATTTTGATTGCTTTCCCACTACACATACACACACACACACCCATATGTATATATACACATGTATGTATATATATATATACATACATGTGTATATATATTTTTATAAGATTTTTATGTATGGGGGTGGTAAAAAACTAGAGAATATTCACATTTTCAAAAGTTATTGCCATTAACGCCCCTCAAAATACTCTTCCTTCCCTCAAACTCACATATCCCGTCGTTCTTGCCGCCTTCTGAGCAGTTCTCAAATCCTGTTTCCTGAGTGTCTTTCAGAGGCGTGACCCAAAGTACAGTGAAGGAGCCCAGTGTGGTAACCCCCGCCTGTAATCCCAGCCTTCGGGAGGCTGAAGCAAGAGGATGGCCAGCCGGGACTACCTAGTGAGACTCTGGCTCCAAAACAAGAGAGAACCAAAAACAAGGTCCAGCGGACGCCGCTGCCTAGCGCCATGCGACAGAAGGCAGCCCTAGAACGGGGGAGCAGGCTGGGTCCTCGCCCACAGCGTGACTTCGGACTCCTCCCCAAAGTCAAAATGACCAGGAGAGGGAAGTTTGGACCAGGTCAGAACGTCAAGGCAGCCACAACAGTGCCACTGAGGCACAAAAAGGACGCCACAGCTGCTCCAGATGCGGTGTGTCCAGAACAGTGGGGTGTATGCTGAGCGAGGTGAATGACGAGGTTTCTTTTGCTGTGATACATTTTAAAAGACGCGAGCGTTATGTTTTGATCGCACCACTACGTTGTACATACTGCACTGAAGGAAGACTTCCTACGTGTCCTTCATTTCAACTTTACTTCAGTTCTGAGTTAATTGGCAGATTTGAGACTTTAAAATCCTTCTAAGTGGTAGTGGACACCTAAAGCCCCAACACTCAGGCAGGCTGAGGCAGGAGGATCACAAATTTGAACCCAGCTTGGGCAACTGAGCCACATAGTGAGACTCTGTCTCAAAATAAAACAAACAAACAAACAAAAAAAGACTAAGCATGGAGCTTAGCGCAAAGGCCCAAGGCTCAGTATCTGTTTTGTTTTTATAATTACTGTGAATACATGAGTTGCATTTACAAATAGAAAGGCCAATAAATGTTATTTTTTTGAAGTAATGAAACAAACATGCTTTACCTGTCGGGAGCATTCCTTCCTTCTTGGACTTTTCTGACAAAACCAGAGTCATCTCTCTGTGGACCTTTCTTAATGTCTCCTGGATCATGTGAATTTCCATGTTTTCCAGAAGTTTGTGCAGCTAGAGTAAGAGCAGGTTGAGTCATCTGCATTCTTAGTTTATACTGTGGACTCCTAGAGATATCTTCTCTCCCCGGGGAGGGGAAGGGCTCTCTTTCTTGGGCTTCCACCTGCTTCTAGGGGTCAGATTCATCTTTTTGGAAACCAACATTTTCTCCTGGTTGATAAAATATCACCCTCTTTACCAGGTTCTGCTAAACAGCAAAGTGTTTCAAACCTCAGAGTGACATCGTGTCTCTGGGGTCTCTAAGGTTGCCGGGGGTTTCGTGAACCCTCACTTTGATAAGAGGAGCCTTTAGGCTTGAAACTCAGTTCATTGTAGAGTAAGATTTTGTACCTGACCAGGAGCACAGGTGGTTCCCTTCTCGCCAGGGTAGGGGGCAGAGCCACCTTTCCCTGAGGGAGGCCAGGTGCTGAGAGGAGGTGGAGTTCGGCAGGAATCTGCAAGAGCCTCAGCTGTGGCCCTGGGGCCTATTTGGAGGCCCAAATCTCACTTACTGCCCAGGAGACTTGCCTGTTAAAATAACCTCAGCAACGGGGAGCCTGGTCCCAAGACCAAGCTGAGCAAAGACATGGAAAAAACAGCTTCTCCACACCAAATAGGCTAGTGCATACATTGAACTTTCTTATTTTCAAGAACATTTTCCAGATCCAAATGCAACATTTCATTCCATGTGGCTATTTGGGTGCTGGATTTCTTAAATTTAAGACGGAAGTGTTCTTCACACTTAGAGACTGAGGCAAGGGGTCACTGTGACTTTGAGGCCAGCCTGGACTATCTAATGATTGCAGGTTGCCCCAAACTACATAGCTTCAAAAGAAGACAGTAGTGATTATGTTTCCTTAAATGCTGTACCTCGATTTAAGAAAAATCAAAGCAGTGAAAATCTAGATTTAGAGGACTGAGACACTTAAAGGCTAGTGTATTGCTTAATCAAGGTCCCCACATACCTTTAATTTTTTTTTTTTTGAGACAGGGTCTCGCTTTGTAGTTCAGGCTGGCCCTGAGCTCACTATGGAGCCCAGGCAAGCCTTGAACTCAGCAATCCTCCT
>PVIC010059439.1:0-10117 GCA_004025085.1 Thryonomys swinderianus | reverse complement strand
CAGGGCCAGCCTGAACTACAAAGCGAGACCCTGTCTCAAAAAAAAAAAAAAGAGTTGTGGGTGTATTTGAACCCCAGTACCACCCCCACACACACACACACACAAAGAGCTGTGGGTGTCACAGAATCTCAGCAGCAGGACAGTGCGGGAAACAGGCAGGAAAAGAATTCATAGGAGGTCTTGAAGAAGTGACCACATCCCTATCAGAAATTGCTGTTGACTCTGGGAGAAAAACTATTTTCCTCTTTTTAGGCTTTGGGTTCTTCATTCACTTAGTAGATGGGTGAATTGAAACACGCTACCAGACTATTATATTTCTGTACTTTTTTATTTTTATTTTTTGATACTGGAGATTGAACCAAGATACCTGCACTGAGCTACTACATCTCTAGCCTTTTAAAAGTTTTTGGTTTTACTTGGAGACAGGATTTCACTTAGTTCATAGGTTGCCCAGGCTAGGCTCAAACTTGCAATCTGCCTTCCCCAGGAGGCTAAGGCAGGCCAGGCATGGTGGCACATGCCCGTAATCCTAGTACTCACAAGGCTGAGGCTGGAGGATCACTGTGTTTAAGGCCAGCCTGAGGTACACAGCAAGACCATCTCCAAAAACCAAAAGAAACAAAACCAAAGCAACAGGCCTCTCTCAGTGTTCTTTAGGCTGGACTCGTCTCCACATGGTAACTGCAGATGTGGGGCCCTGAGGGTCCTCGGGATTCTGATTTGCAGCACAACACACAGGGAACAGAAGAAAAGTAATAGCACCTGTGCAGAGGGCTAGAAGCAACCCATTCTGTCCCTGTAAGGGTGGAGGGACAGGACAGAGCCACATGCTGTCCTGCAGCTGCAGAACAAAATGGCGGCTAGTGGCAGGCAAGGCATCCGCAAATGGAGGGACCCTGGGAAGGATTTCCTCTCAGCACACAAAGCACTTACTAAAAACACAACTCAGGTGAGCTGAGCTGTCAGCATCCTACTGAAGCCAGTGTAACAGTCATGGCTGCCAAAACTTTGGGGAATTCAGAAAAAAAAGCCTCCATGCTGACACTGAAGCAAACTACTCTGATAGGACAGTCTCCCTACCTCTTCCCATGTCAGAGAAATCAGAGACAAACAGATGTGACCTGAGGCCTGGTCCTCAGGGAGCTCTTAATGACGCACATGTGCCTCTTAGCTGCACATTTCTAACTGTCCCATGCTATTCTCCACTCAAGTGTGGGATCCTGAACTGAGCATCTCACTCCTTGTTTCTGCCAAACTGATTTCTGTATCACCTATGAAACTCAGATCAAGGAGAAACAGTCTGTGCAACTTATCTTCGATGCACCACCACCGCCACCGCCACCAGCGCCACCGATCACTCAGGCCAGAAAACTGCCTGAATCTGGAACACCAAGGGGACACACGGAGACATGTGTCTTGAGTTTTCATTTAGAAAACCTAAGACGATGGGAATCACATAGTCTAGGCAAACAGCTGTGATCAGTAGACTCTACCATCCTGGTTTGCCAGAATTCCCAGCCCTTCTCCTGCCCCTTTATGCCTCTCACAGCAGCTACTCCCGACAGCCTGGCTTTTCCAAACTCCTGGCCTCCGACTGGCAGAATTCAAGGCAGGGTCAGTGTTGCCTAGAGGCTTGTTGGCCTACGCAGAAGTGATCTCTGGCCCTCTGAGGAGCCTCCTCTGTGCTGGCTCCTCCCACTCAGATCAAATCCGAAAGACTGTTTCCCTGTAGTGGCTGGTGCGGGAACTGTTGTCAGTTCCACCGGAGGTCTGGAAAATTCTACACATCTTGGTTCCTCATTACTAAAGGGGAGATAGGAAAAGTGATCCTTAGGGCATGTAGCCCAGATCCTGCTGAGCTCCTGGTGGAGTTAAGTCTATAGCAGTCTGCAGTGTGGAGCTCCAGAGGGAGCAGACATAGGCAGTAATGGCACAGATGGGCATGGCAGTGGAGCAGAGACCAGAGCCCAAGGGCCCAGGGACCATATGTACTCCTAGGTGGTTAAAACCCCCTCTCAGGTCAGAGCTTCCTGGCCCAGTGATCTGGCTCATTGCTGGGGACAAACAGAACCCTTGGAGTTCTAAGGGTCAGCTACAAATACCTAAAAAGGCAGGTGGGGGGGGCAACACCATGGTGGGATGGTGTCACTTTCAAGGGGTTGTGACTTGGAAGGTGTGGAACAGAAGGGGCAGGGCAGAGCTAGCTCCAGCACCACCAACAGTGGACACAGAATGGGAGCCACAGGCTCTGAGTGCAGCTCGCTCAGAGTCCTGTGGGCCAGCGAACAGGAGGGAGCGTGAGAGATGCTGTCCCCAAGGAGGTGGACGTCACACTCTACCTCTGCCAGAGTGAGGAGCGTGGGGACGAGGGGACACGGTTTCCACACCCACCCCAGGGTTACAGTTGATACTGGGCGACAAAATACATATGACTGAAACAAAACACATCACATGTATTTTACCAGAGTTATAGGAAATGTGGGAACCTTCAAAATGAAGGCCCAACAACCTAAAATAGTTATACTTTTATGCTGAGTAGGTGAAAAAATAAACAACTGTGGGAAAACATGCCTGGAAAAGAACGAGTGGCCTGCCGCTGATGAACTGGGGCTCCAGCCAGACAGGGCTGCAGAGATCATTCCTGTCCCTTCCACGGCCATGGGGAGGTTGGACCCTTGTCCAGGAGTACTTCAGAGGAAAGGTGACCAGTGAGCAAGGAGCATCATCCTGGAATCTACAGCTGCCTTCACAGAGGGAAACAAGTTCCTATGACCACCTCAAGGACAAAGGGCAGGACGCTGGGCACCTCGGACACACACAGGCTGAGGTCAAAACTGTGGGGTCTGTGGTGATCAGCAGGAGGGTATGATGGTGGGCACAGTGCTGCCTATGCAAACGGCTGGTTTATGGAAGTAAATGCCCTGCAGTATTTTTAATGATCACAGCAGAAAAATTTGGGCATGTCAACACTGGGTTATTTTATTGCTTTCTTTTCCTTTAAGGTTCCCGCAGGGGCTAGGTTGTCTCCTTATGTTCTAAAGAACTAGTTAAGATTGCACTGAGTTTTGACATACACAGGTTACACCATTACTACAAATATATGTACTTAAACTGTCAATTGCTGGCCATCCAGAGGTTATTTTTCCATCATATAATTCAGGAGTTTTATTCCCAATCTCTCAATGTAACAATAGAAGCCCTGTCCCGGGTCCTCAGTCCATCTGTCTACGTGGAAAAGAAGGCCACAAGTTTCCAATGCTACCTGAAGCCACAAGCTCCTTCCTTAAAAGGCACACCAGAAAGGTACAAGAATGATTTGGCCAATCTGGAAATAAGCCAGTACAAGTCCATATTTAATAAAATTCCAATGATGAAAGTTTGTATTTTAAAATTTTAGGCTTAAGACAACAGAGGCTTTTCTAACCATTAAATGCATCCTAGATCATCCTGCCCAACTTTGGTGAGGCATCTGTGGTCATCTGCACCAAGAGCCTTCCCTGCAGTGATGGTCCCCAAGTATGAGACCAGCTGCTGGAGATCATGCCTTTCGTGACTCAGAGGGTGTTGTGGAACCAGTACAAACACCACACGTAAGACACACATAATGAGGGGAAGATCCCATCAAGTGGGCTCTACCTGTGCAGAGCTGGGTGCCCCGTGTGACACATACTGGCTCTTCTGGTCATCGCTGCAGTCTGCGTCAGGTAGGTGAGTGAACTAGTTAGTAAGCAACAAGAAAAGATGGGCACATTCACTAATAAAGAAGTTCTTAAAAACCTCTAAACAGGTCCTATAAACAAAATTTTACAAATATTTATCTATTAATCCCTTTAAGGTTTTTCATAGTAACAAGCAAGTGGGAAAAAAGTATATTTAGGATGAGGACATTCTAAAATATGAACCATGACATTTTCTGCAGATAAATTTGGTATAGACAACAGAAATTTTCCATACATGTGAAGTTTCTGATTTCCTAATGACTGTATTAAAAAAAAAAATCTTTTGTTCCACAAATTCCAATTCCTTATAAATACATATAAATGAACTCTTAACCTTAATAAGTACCTCTAGAGTTCTCCTATTTATACAGTTTATAATTAGATTTTAAGGTTCTGTATTTTAGTTAATGTACACTAACAGCAAACTCTGTATGCATTTTAGGCCCAGAAGTGTAGTATGTGGAAAGTAATTAAGAGAAAATTTCAAAAACTGAAATTCAGAATTCAAACATTTATAGCTTATTACTCATATAATCATAGTAATTTCAAATTGCAAAAATAAGAAATAAATAATATAACTTAAAGAAATAACATTGTCCCCACTACTTGAACTTTAATGGCCCTCAGTTCATGTTGAATTAGGACTGAACTTCCATTAAAGGGCATGCCACATTCTTTACATTTGTAGGCTTTCCATTAGTAATGACTTCAAGAAATTCACTACAATTATAGTGCTTTTACCCAGTATAATTTGTGTAATACAGAGTAAGTGCTCTTTCCACTGGGAAGTGTTCTCTCCACTCGTGTGAGTTTTCGGATTTGGAGTAACATGAGCCATTTGAAATGCTGTCACATTCTTCACATGCGTATGGCTTCTCTCCATTAGGAATTCTCTGGCATTTACTAAGTAAAGGAAGTTAAAAGTTATGCTATATTGATTGCCTTTGAAAACATTCTATTATGTGTGAATTCGCTTGTGTTGAGTGAGATGAGAGCAGCGAATAAAGGCTTTACCACATTCCTTGCACTTGTAGGGCTTCTCTCCACTATGAATTCTATGATGTCGAGTCAGACTTATATCATGTCTGAAGTCTTTGCCACAGTCTTTACATTTGTAGGGTTTCTCTCCGGTATGAATTCTCTGATGTCGACTAAGGACAGAAGAATAGCTAAAGGCTTTCCCACATTCTTTACATTTGTAAAGTCTCTCTCCATTATGGATTCTTTGGTGTATAGAAAGAGTAGACCAAGTCCCAAAGGTTCTACCACATTCTTTGCATTTGTAGATGTTCTCTCTAGTATGAACTCTCTGATGTAAAGACAGGTTTGACCGCTTGTTAAAGGCTTTGCCACATTCATTACATTTGTAAGGCTTCTCTCCAGTATGAATTCTCTGGTGCTGAGTAAGATTTGAACCATGAGTGAAGAATTTGCCACATTCTTCACATTTATATGGTTTCTCACCAGTATGAATTCTCTGATGTCGAGTAAGGTGTGAACGACAGTTAAAAGCTTTGCCACATTCTTCACATTTGTATGGCTTCTCTCCAGTATGAATTCTTTGATGTATAGTAAGGCGGGAAAACCAGTTAAACGCTTTGCCACATTCTTCACATCTATACAGTTTCTCTCCATTATGAATCCTCTGATGCTGACTGAGGTATGAGCAATTATTAAAGGCTTTCCCACATTCGTTACACTTGTAAGGTTTCTCTCCACTATGAGTTTTCTCATGTCTAGTAAGATTTGAAGAGCTTTTAAAAGCTTTGCCACATTCTTTACATCTGTAGATTCCTAGATCTAGATTCTGACTGAGTGATAATGGATGGGTAAATAATTTCTCATATTCATGAAAATTGTTTATCTTGTTATTGGGAAGATACAGTTGCTGATTACAGAATAACAAACCTTTCATGAAAGAACTAAACTGATCACATTTAGAAATTTGCTCTTCACTTTTAAAATTACTGTCTACCAAAAGGAATGATTCAAAATTTAATCCAATGCTGCTTTTAAAATTTTTCCAGTGATGAACCAAAGCATGGGCTGGATTCATTCTTAGATTTCCCAAAGTTCCTTGGAGAGAAAGGGCATGTTTCAAAATCTGATGAGAATGTTCACCTACAAAAACACATGGGTCTTTAAAAGTAGCAGGTGCAAAGTCAGCTTTTTTCTGAAATGCTGTCTGTTCTTTATCTCTGCTGATGATGAAGGCTGTGCTTTCTTTTGTTGTCACAAATTTGTTACATACATTATAACATGCATTCTGATCTTTACATTTGCCCACATTTTCCCTTTCTTTTTTGAAGTGTAAGTTGTCCTGGTCATAAGTTCCCTTTGTTGTATTTTGGAATGAATATTTTCTGCCCTGTTTTGATGAAAAACCTTGGGCAAAATCAGAAGATATAGCTGAAAGAAATGAAAACAACAAATTATGCCACATATTGAGAGTGGGAATACAGCTTACAAATTTAATATATAACAGTATGTCAATGTTGGGTGTGATGGTGCATTCCTACAACCTCAGCCCTCAGTAAAACTGATGCAGGTAGACTATAACTCCTAATCCAACCGAGGAATTAATGGAACTCCTCTCTTTTTAAAAACATTTTATTTATTTGTTTGTTTGAGACATGGTCTCACCTTGTAGTTGAGGCCAGCCCTGAACTCACTATGTAGCCCAGGCTAGCCTCAAACTCTCACAGCAATCCTTCTGCCTCTGCCTCCAGAGTGCTGGGATTACAGGCATGAGTCACCACACCCAGCACTGTGGTATGGTACCAGGAATCAAACTCAGTACCTTGAGCTTGCCAGGCAGATGACAGAACCAATGAGCTAAATGCCCAGCCCCTGGAACCCTTCTCTTAAAAAAAGAAAAAGAAAAAAGCTCACTCTGAGGGCCCTATGTTCAACTGATCTTACATACAAAAAAAGAAAAGAAAAGAAAAGACAGCGATAAAACTGACCAGAAGAGAAACAGAGTGGCCATGATTACATTACACAAAATACATGTCAAAGGAAAAACTATCTCAAGAAATAATGACTGTTATATAATCCAGAATAAAGCTTGATATACAATTCTAAAAACCATTCTTTTTTTTGAGACAGGGTCTTGCTTTGTAGTTCAGGCTGGCTTTGAGCTCACTATGTAGTCGAGGCAAGCCTCGAACTCAGCAATCCTCCTGCCTCTGCTTCCCGAGTGCTGGGATGACAGGCGTGAGCCACCACGCCCGGCACTGTGGTATGTGGTATTGATTGCTGGTGGGTGTGAGTCTCCACGCCCAGCATTGTATGTGGTTACCAGGATCGAACTTGGGACCTTGCGCTTGCGAGGCAGGCAGGCGCTGGAACCACTGAGCTAATCCTCCGGCCCATAAAAACCATTCTTGATAACACAATTATCAGCTATGATCATATACCCACAAAGAGTAGACTTTTTTTTTTTTGGACAGGGTCTCACTTTGTAGTTTAGGCTGCCCCCAAGCTCACTGTGTAGCCCAGGCAAGCCTTGAACTCACAGCAAACTTCCTGCCTCTGCCTCCCAAGTGCTGGGATTACGATGTGAGCCACAACACCCAACATTGTAGTATGTGGTTACCAGGGATCGAACTCAGGACCTTCCACTTGCAAGGCAGACACCAGAACCACTGAGCTAATTCCTTGGCCCAAGAGTAGATATTTTGAATGTCTGATTCAGGAAAATTACACAGAATATGCATTATAATCATAAGGCTAGACAATATTCACTATTTAATGAATAAAATGTATATATGGTATCAGAGAAACTTCATCATGTCATTAACACAGTACAATGGGTTAACCAGAAGTCTTAAAATGTGCACACACTTTCTGAGGACACCAAAAGCAATGGAAATGTACTCGGATCATAAAGAACCTTACACGTAAAGGGAAAGACTTGGGCTTTTCTTATGAATGTCCTGGGAGATCACTAAAGAAGGACTCTTGGAGGACTTAACAGTATGAGGAGCACAGGGCTAGAGATGTCCTCTTACGGTAACAAGAGAAGTAAAGTAACCCTTTGTTTCTGAAAAGTCATTTCTATTGCCAATCATTTCTATGGCCACCTGTGCTTTTGAATACACATTTTAAAACCTGGATTACTCTTTGGTCTTTGGACCACTCAAGTGGATCCTCTAATTTATTCCCACCTACCTGAGTGCACAGCCAATGTCTCCTGTCTCTTCACACAGCAAGGCTCTTTCATTTGCTCTAGAAAGGTGATCAGGTTAGGTGTAGAGCCAGCCAAACCTGTTATTATAAAGTGATACATTACACTTGCTTTGAAATTTCCCAAAACTGACATTTTTCTCCCAGTACTGTACTCAGAATAAGACATAATGGAACATTCTAGAAAAGTGCATCTTCAAATGAGATTTGCAAACAATGTGGAAGGTAGTTCCAATTTGCAGATTATGAACTCCATTCTCAACTACTACTAACTTAAAGCTAAAAGGGAGAAATGAGGCTTTAAGATATACCAATAATATTTTATTAATTTCTAATATCACCACTACCTAGATATGATAATCCAATTAAAATGAAAGCAAAAGAATGACATGAAGCCGGGCGTGGTGGCTCACACCTGTAATCCCAGCACTCGGGAGGCAGAGACAGGAGGATTGCCGAGTTCGAGGCTTGCCTGGGCGACATAGTAAGCTCAGGGCCAGTCTGAACTACAAAGCGAGACCCTGTCTCAAAAAAAAAAAAAAAGAATGACATGAAAATGTTCTTGTCTGCATCAAGAAAATGCCATTTTTTGTCTGAAAGCAGGAATCTGAAACTTGTTCTTACAAAGCAGAAGCTCCCTAAAGGTATTCTAAATAGGACGGAATTTAATTATTGATAGTTAAGAAGGAGTTCTGTAGAAATTATTCTCACCTAGGGAGACCAGGTTTCCATAGGTCTCTAACATCACATCCCTATACATAGTCTGTTGAGCAGAGTCCAGGCATTCCCACTCCTCTGGCGAGAAATCAATGGCCACATCACTGAATGTCAACAGTTCCTGAAATAAAAGTAAATAAATAAATAATTAATTACTACACTGACCATTTGGCTACCAACCTGGCATTTCCAAAATCCAAAGATGCAACAATGCTTTCAAGTCAGAATGCCTGGAGACAGATGGTTCTGGACATTAATGACTTCAAAGACCTATCAGAGGATGATTCGAGTGTGCAGCCAAGACTGAAAACCACTGCCTTATAGGGAGGAAAAAAAGTATCATTTGTGGAATTAGTTGCCAACTGTTTCTGCAATGAACATAAAACATATGCTCCAGATGGGGCCTTTTGGGCTTATCTGCTTTGTTAGTTGGCTTGCCTTTACTATTAACAAATACACGAGATAACCTCTAAAGAGAATATTTTGGCTCATAATTTGCAAAATGCAGTCCACAGCTGACTGACCCTGTTCCTGGGCCTGCAGTGAAAGAAGAAACAATAACAAGAGCATGTTGTAAAGCCCAGATGTTCTTTTTGTGGCCAATAATTAAGAGAGCCAGTAATCAAAAAGAGATGAGGAGTGTACAGTTCCCCTCAAGCACATGCTTCCCAATGACATAAGGATATCCTACAAGGCTCATCTCTCAAGGGTTCCAAACTTCCTAACAGCAACACCCTGGGGAACAAAATTTCAACATCTGGATTTGGGGGCACCCTCATCCATGAATTACATTACAGCTATAACTCACTTAATGACCTACTTGGTTAACAACTGTTTGGACATATGACCCTCATTTGGACTTCTAGCACAGGAAGGTGAACAGTAATGTGGACTGATGATACATAGCTTCTTGTACAGTACAGTGCTGTGACTTTTGCTGATTGTACTGTACAGTGCTATAGTTTTATGTTGTTACCCATTACTAATACATATGAGAATTTTACATATAAGAGCAAAATCAAGTTGGAGTTTCTTTTGACCATTTCTTTGTCCTGAATATTATAAGGTATGTACCATTACAATTCCACATTTAGCAATCAATTTAATTAATAAACTAGTTAAAGCAATGAAACTTAATTATTAAATGAGGAATATCTATATTTTTACCTCTGTAGAAAATTGATGGGCATTCTGTCTCTCAAAGAACACATTTTTTTTGAGACAGGGTCTCACTTTGTAGTTCAGGCTGGCCCTGAGCTCACTATGTAGCCCAGGCAAGCCTGGAACTCAGCAATCCTCCTGTCTCTGCCTCCCGAGTGCTGGGATTACAAGCTTGAGCCACCAAGCCTGGCATCTGTGGTATGAGGTAGTGATTGCTGGTGGGCATTGTATGTGGTTATGGGGGATCGAACTCAGGACCTTGCACTTGCTAGGCAGGTGCTGGAACCACTGAGCTAAATCTCTGGCCCAAGGAACACTTTTTTTTTTTTTTT
>PVIC010059437.1:0-10115 GCA_004025085.1 Thryonomys swinderianus | reverse complement strand
TCACCTTCTTCAATATAGTGTGTGAAAGTAAAAGACAAGTGACTAAAGACAAGTGAAAATATATTTAGAATAGTAAAATGACCCCATGATCGATGTGATTCCTACTAAATAAGTTTTTTATTATGACATTGGCACTGTTCAAAGGATTTGAATACAGTGCATTGAAAATATTAGCTAAATATATGAAAGGTTCATAAAACAGAAAATATAGTGAAATACAATAATAAAATTTATCAGTTGTGCGAACTACAGTGGTTAAAATTGTTGAAAATATTTGTTTTACTTGTATTTTTATTACTAATCAGAATTTCTACCAAAAACATGTAAATTTTGTCTTGCCTCTAGTGTTTAGAAAAATATGTTTTGATAGGACAAAAATTTTAAAAAAACTAAATTTGCTGAAAACAGGTTAATGTTTTTATTTCTCACTATGACAAATAGCAAGCAATATCTATATCAAATAATTTTTAAATTATGTAATTTAAAAGTTCCATGAGTATTAGGACTAGTGTGATATTGCTAAATCTATGGAAGATTGATTAATTTATTTTTATCCAGAGAACATCCACCTACGAGAGTTCAGAATACTCTCATGATCAGAATATCTACTATTTTCAACAACATGTTTAAAATAATTTAATGTAAAATTTATCAATTCACTCTTGTTATTTGCTGCTTTAAAATGTTTCCAAAGTTGTTTTGACTTACCCTCATTTTCTTGAGTATATAAATGTAATAACCATATAATCAAACTTTTTTACAGGCTTCAAATATTTCTGTCAAAAATCTGTTTAAAAATTGTCAAAATCATTTATGTATGAGAATTTTGTTTTAAACAAAGGGAAAACATAACTACTGTTATAGTTATAAAAGTATAATACAGGGGCTGGGGATATAGCTCAAGTGGTTCCACGCCTACCTTGGAAACAGAAGGGCCTGAGTCCGATCCCCAGTTACACATACACATAGACACACACATGCACACACACAAACACAATAAATAAATAAAATACAATACATTGAGATCATAAATTTTATTAAATACGGATTTGAAAACCTGAAATGTTTATGGTTCCAAGAAATTAATGGAAGTCAGTGAATTTTGGTAAAAATATTAACTAAGTATTTTGCCATCAATTACTATTGAAATTTCCCTATATTTTGCTTCTGTCTCATATGGAACTGAATTCATATAGAAAATTTATTTTTAAATTGAATTTATCGGTACGAGTAAGAGAAAGAAAAATTTTGAAGGAAAAATGGATTCAATAGATTTAAAAGTAGACTTTACATCTTTAAGAAATATTCATTTAAATCTGTTATGAGAATTTTGTTAATGTGTGCTCACTTCGGCAGTACATATACTAAAATTGGAACGATACAGAGAATTTTGTTAATGTCTTTGTATTAATTTAATTCTGTCACAATTAACATATTCAACATTAAATTTGGTACTTACAATTTAAACCTTTAAATGCTAATAATTAAATTTGAATGAAAATTACTCAAAAGTACATTTCTAGTTACGCATCTTATATGACTATAACTTGTAGTAAATTTCATTACTTACCTGAAGAAATATTAAAATTAATGAGGCATAGACCAGAGTATTAGAGAACTCATTCTTTGTTGCGAAATTTGACAAATTGTGATGTCCACAACCTTGTATGTTTATACATTGAATCATATGATCATGTAAACAAAGAATATTAAAACTTATTCATCTTCACATTAACATATTTGGCTATCTAATGAATATATAAATCATTTTTATTAAACACTTATAAGAAATAATATCTATCCTCAGCAATTATGAGCTCATTCTATTGCAAAGATACCAGGGCAAATTTAAAAACTATAGGACTGCATTGATATACATGATGTGAGATGTAGGTTGTGAAATTAAAAGTAAGTATGCATTTGTGTTCTTCATTAGAAAAGTAAAAGTAAAATACGACATAAAACACAACGAGTTTTTGTAAAGTAAAAGCAGTACACAAATTCTGACCGAATTCTACTTAAAAAACAAAAACCTTGGCTTTATTGGTTGACTCAAAAGTTAGTTTGTAGTACTCTATTAATTTCTTTTTAATATATTTTCAAAGTAGATACATACTAACATGCATCAGTCATTCTTTACCACTCAAATTCTTTGCCCCTGTTTTGCACAGACACACACAGACACACACCCGCACACACACACAGAGGTCTAGCTGTGCACATTGGAAATTACTAACATAAAAAGATTATTTAATTCTGTTATCAAATTACAAAAATTGTTCATAATACAAGTGTTAAATGTAATTTTAGCTATGAAGATATAAATATATATATATAAAATGATCGATATTCAAATTATAAATGATCATGAAGACAGATGTAGTCAGATCCATAGATTTTTAGACAATAGGTAGATGGATGATAGATTACATGTATGTATAGTCTTTCAAATCAGTTTTCAATGTATGAAATAAATTTCATTTCACATTTGAATATGTTACAGTATTCCTGTTCGATTTCATTTCCTTGATTTTTTAAAAAATTTTTTATCAGAATGCAATTTCATTTCCTTTTTCTGTCCTAAGTAAACTGACAATGCTATACATACGAGTGGAAAAATGTTCATAACGAGATAGGCCGGTTTTTCTACAGAGTAGGAAATGAGTGCCCTCTGGTGTCGATTTGCAGATTACTTTAGCCAATATGTGCTTAAATATAATGTACACTGTTACATATAAACAATGTAAAATACTCAATTTTTAAAGTTGATACATTTTCCCAAATCAAAATTCTGTGTTGATATATGGAATAGGGATGAGCAAAGCAGCTGGATAGGGCGATTTAGGTGTGTGTAAATTTTATTTTTATTTGAGTTTTTATTGGTAGATTTTATATACACATCAAAGACACATGAACAAACTGAAATAAATGAAAACGTAAAGAATTGAATTATAAATACACATTGGCTTATGTTTTTTAAATTTTTGCTGTGATTGTCATTTCAAGCACTGTACCTTTATAGAAAATATTTTAATGATTAGTTCTGTTAAAATGTTTAAAAGAATATAAAATTAAATGGCGTTTTTACCTTTCATTTTTTCTCAATTACAAAGAAGTCCTTCAAAGAAAAAAATGCAATACTTTGTCAAAAATTTTTCCTTATCTCATAGATTTCAGATTTCACAATTTACTGTCAAATTCTCAATTTGCTTCCAACAATGTTATAAATTAGAAAATGTCAAACAAATCAGTATAAGTTCAGATTCAATAAATAGATCATTAATTTATGATTTAAAACATGACTGACATTATAAGCATTCACATTCCAAGGGGTGTGTGTGTGTGTGTGTGTGTGTGTGTGTGTGTGTGTGTGGTACTGGGGACTGAACTCAGTCCCTGTTCTTCAACAGTAGGTGCGGTACCACTTGAGCTAAATCCCTGGCCCTGTTTTGTTTTTGATACAGGGTCTTGTTTTGTAGTTCAGGCTGCCCCTGAGCTCACTATGTTGCCCAGGCAAGCCGCCGCGAACTCAGCAATCCTCCTGTCTCTGCCTCCTGAGTGCTGGGATTACAGGCGTGAGCTGCCACACCCAGCCACATTCCAAGTTTTTATTTGAAATGTGTATATGCTTCAATAACTATAATCTATCCATACTTAAGCTTATTATTGATAAGCATAAGAATAAATCCATGTGTTTGGCAAGGACACTGGCTTCAATGAGATGATATTCTTATAATATGTTTTATATATTATACTTAAAATATCTCTAGCCATTACATTTAAAATAGTTTTTTTTTTTTTTTTTTGAGACAGGGTCTCGCTTTGTAGTTCAGGCTGGCCCTGAGCTCACTATGGTGCCCAGGCAAGCCGCTGCGAACTCAGCAATCCTCCTGCCTCTGCCTCCCGAGTGCTGGGATTACAGGCATGAGCCACCACGTCCGGCACTGTGGTATGTGGTATTGATGGCTGGTGGGCGTGAGTCTCCACGCCCAGCATTGTATGTGGTTACCAGGGATCGAACTCAGGACCTTGCGCTTGTGAGGCAGGTGCCGGAACCACTGAGCTAAATCTCCGGCCCTAAAATAGAGTATTTTTAAGTAGAAACACCACAATCATTTTTTTAATTCAAAACAGCCTTTATTTCACAAAAGGCCTGGAGAAACAGAAACATGTATACATATAAATATGAAGACTGAGGTGGAAAGAGACAGGAAGAATGAGAGAGGCAAAATAACAGTCAGGATGTCATTTTTGGGTGTAACATTGTGTGGGGAATCCAATGTCCAATATGATAGCATATTTCTTACCATAGTATTATTCACATATTTAAATTGGAAATTTCTTCAAGAGTTTAAGTACAAGTTAAGAAATATTCTCCACTATTAATCTAAACTAATTTGCCATGCTTTTTAAAAATTTTTAATTGATTTTATTAGCACATTTTATATATACATTATGATCACATTCAACATTGAGATTTTTTATGTGTACCTGGCACATCTTGATTCTCATTTTTTCCATTCCTCTACCCTCCCGACTACCCGTTTATATACATAAGCTCTGTTTCCATTTTTTATTGTTTCTACCATGAATTTCTTCCTTTCTTCCCTTCCCCCTCCTCCCATTTCTCTTTTCCCTTTGAACATTTTCTTCCTATTTCACAAACTAAAGTTATAAATAAGTTTTTCAACATAACTCACGTTTTTTTTGAAGGTACTATACTTTCTGTGACTTGTGTTCTGAATTAGGATAAATGACAAAACAATTATATGCCTTAGAAATGTCAATTAGGAAGAATCTAAGAGTGACCACGTTATTTTTAAAGCTAAAAATAATTTTTCAAAACATTCCAATAATTGCATATTTTAAGACTTTGGAAATTGATAATTCTTAAATAAGTTCTGTGACAAAGAAGTAGTTTATTTTAATATGTAAGTTTGGAGTAGGTCATATTTGTTTAACTTGTGGATATTGTGTATCAGATTGTGAAATTTTTTTGTAAATTGATGACAAACTTTTGAGATAATTCATTTCTTGAACCTTAATTAAAAATTATGGGAGAAATGTGGAATTACTTTTAATGTCTATTAAATCATTTTATTAATATAGAACAAAGATCCTTCAAGAAGCTTTAGCTTAATGTAACCCCCATCATTGTACTTTCTAAAGAAATAGAAATTAAGAGTAGAATCCAGTTAAAATTGTTATTCATAGATTTCTTTTTATGTCAGTGCATGATGGTTTTTTTTGTTTTTTGTTTGTTTGTTTGTTTTTGTTTTTGAGACAGGGTCTCACTTTGTAGTTCAGGCTGGCCCTGAGCTCACTATGTAGCCCAGGCAAGACTTGAACTCAGCAATCCTCCTGCCTCTGCCTCCCGAGTGCTGGGATTACAGGCATGAGCCACCACACCCAGCCCTGTGGTATGTGGTACTGATTGCTGGTGGACATGAGTCAGCCCAGCATCATTGTATGTCGTTACTGGGATCGAACTCAGGAACTTGCACTTGCAAGGTGGCGGTGGAACCACTGAGCTAAATATCCAGCCCAATGCATGATGTTTTGGGTAGCATTGTTTCATATAGAAAAAGATCAAATGCATTGTTTAAAATAGCAATCTCATGTATGCACTTCCATTTGCATACAGGCTTATAAACCCAAGCAAATTCTTTAATTTTTCTCCAAATTCTTAATTTTACCAACCTTCTTCTCTCCAGCACTAATCTATTGGTGTGTCTGGTAGTCAACACGATTACTCTGAATCCCATTTTAGCGCTCAAAAGAACTCATATGTAGGGAAGCAGAATAATTGCTTTATAGTGTACTCTTTAGCTATTGTGTGGATACTGAACATAAGCAAAGGACTCTTACAGTAATTAACTCTAGTTTCTCTGTCCCATAAACCTTTGCTCTAGTCTTATCTTCTGATTTATTATGTCCTCTTGACACCTTCACATTCTCAAATCAATTGAGCCATTCCCTGTGGTCTGCCACACACCGAACTAGCATCAAACTCAGATTGAGTATTCTCTTGGAGATTCTATTGTTCTGTTTCAAAGCTATTTATTAGGACTCAATTTATAATTATTTGCTTTTACCCTTTCAGTAGAAATATGGATCTATCTACAACAAATAACAAGTTCTTATTAATAATAATGAGATCAATTATTTGATAATAAATCTATAAGGACTTGTATTCTGCCATCGTAGATTATGAATGTTGTACTCATTGGTGCAAGAAGTCAACCCATATTCTTCCCCACCTAATAATGTTCATTTATTTGAATTACTAGTGCTCTAAAATTTATTTCTCATGGTATACTCAGAATAGGATAATAACTGCTTCATTTCTGCTCTTGTGTATTTTCTCAGAAGGCACCATTGCATTGTACAAACAACTTGGGTGCCCACTGGCAGAAACTATTCATGCATCACAAAAATATTTTTTCATTATATAAAACACAATGAAAATGTTCAAGTCACATACATACAAAGAATTTGCTGTGATTTTTGCTGCAGGTTCATGGTTTCAGAACCAGCTGCTCTGTAAAATATTTATGTAAGAATAACATTGTTCTGTCTGTATTTCTACAACTCTTCATAAAATGAACATTGTTTCAGTACTCATCACAGTTTTGAAGACCTCATCCACATTTATATTAAGATTTTTATCTTTTCAAATAGTGATGACTTAGAGATAATCATAAGCTTAATTTTTCTTTAAAAGACTGTTTCAATAACCAAGGATCTTTCTCAATATATTCTGTACATGTGAATGCATAAAATACCTCTTCATATGATTTTAATCATTTTTCCAGTAATTAGTATTATTTTCTTTTGTTTTTCAATTATATCTCTACGTTTAGCTTAACAATTATGTGATTTCAAAATTGTGTCTGTTATCTATTTTAAACATTTTAATAAATATTTGTTTATTATATATATATATATTATATATATATATATATATGCACACACACATACTTGTCATGTCATCTCTACTTTTGGTGTCTAGTATATTTGAAATGTGAAAATGGTATATAATTTGTCTATATATTGGTTTTGAAATGTTTTCCAGAGTTCTGGTTAAGGTAGAATAGAGATACATCACTCATTTTTCCCATCAAAAGATTTCACTTTGATGTAAATAACTGGTTCTATCTTCCAACTATCCCATTTTTGGATTCATGTGAAGGGCATATTATTCCCAACAAATGACTAACCATTAAAGAGTTAATAGGACTAAGCTAATCATGCTGAACAAAGGCATCGCCTGACAGAAGCTTTTGCAATGGTGTTCCCCACTAGACTCTGTAGAACAAGGAAGGGGCATTATCTGAAAGCTGAGTTTGGAGAGGATTTCTGAAGGGACACAGGTACATACAGACGAAACTAGTATGTCACCAAACAGGAAGACAGCTAGCATCCAAATACATCACTTCACTCTTCTGGGATCCTGTTTACTGCCTTTGCTTTTCACTGTCTAATCCAAGCTGGAAATGGACGTCTTCTAGTTAACCTTCTACATTAGAGAGCAGATGGAAAAGGATTGAGAAATATGGAAAACAAAATTGACCAGGTTTGGAGAACCAAAGGAATGTGTGTTATTATGTTTTTCTTTTAAGACAAAAGATGTTGATTAGAGTTGTTTCCCCAAAACTAAAATCTCAGTATTCAGGTTTAATTGCAGTATTCACACTTTTTGATAAGTGCTGTTAAGTGGTTTGGGGTTGCGTTTTGGCATGGAGGCTGTAAAACAATCATCAGCACTAAAAGACCATTCAGCAAAATTTTCAAATCTTTAACATCCTTTCTTACAAATCTTACAGTCAGCATGATGTTGCAACAAAGGTAAAGAATTCCCCAGACAAACAGATCTAGGTTTGATTCTTGGTCTCTACTGTCATTTCTGTACCTCTCAATTTTTATTAGTTTCCTTTTAACCTTTTAAAACTTTCTATGAGCATTTAAGATACAGTATATAGAATGTAATTTATACCAAATGTGCTAATTATTTCTGATGAATGAGTATAATCATAATTTAAATTGATTTATGTTAATGAAGCCCCATGTTTCTCTTTGTTAGTACATACCCTTCAAAACTGAAATAATGTGAAGAATAAAATTGTAGCCTGAAGAAGTTATGAGATCTTAGTATAAATAAATATCACAACTATTAAAATGTCCATTCCTAAAATTTCACCATACATATTTGGTTTATTATTTCTGGTAAAGTTCCCCAGGAAGTTGCCATTTTGAGAAGATCTGTAATGTTTCTAATACTGAGAGTTTATGCAATCAAGTTAGACTGTTATACCATAGGCCAAACTGCTCTGTCTGTGCAAACAGTTGAAATACAGTCATTTGTTAACTTGTATGAATATATGATTTTAATTCAGTTGCTTAAGTTTGAAAATTCCTTCAGTTCCAAAATGTCATAAATGTAATTATTCTTAACTAGAGACTAACATAACATCTAATATAATGAGCCACGAAGCATTGGAGTCACTCTTCACATAAGTGCATTATTTGTATATTAATGTACTCAGAATTCAGATGAGTAGTTTACTCATTGCAAGTAGTATAATTGCTTTTTTAATTCGCAAAACCTTACTTAATATTAATGTAATATTAGGATATATTTTATAATGTGAGACTTGTTTATGATATTATAAATGTATTTCTTTTTAGTTATATCAGAAAAATTTAAAAATTTTGATATATAAGCTATTAATGTTCCTCTGTTTTTACTAACTAGTTCTATAGCCATATGATAAAACAAATATTTTTTGAATCACCAACTAAAAGAATGTAATCCAGATTGGCTAGAAGAATAGAAACCATCATTTGTTTGACTGACACGTTATAATGTTATTAAATATTGAAATTTTCAATTCATAGAAAATTCTGGCATAAGATCAGTAAATAGTTATCTGTTCATAAGTTTTCTTGAAGCCATTTTTTTTTTCCTTTTCAAATTGTAGGCAGTGTGGCTCAAAATAACATGAAATTGGGGGAGGGGCTGGAATAGTAATAAAATTGTTACTGTGTATTCAGTAGACCTGAGTAAGGCTTCCTTAAACTACAAATGAATTTACCAAAGAAATAGGAATCAACTACAGTTTTAAACCAGCCTATGCAAAATAGTTCATCATGTGAAACCATCAAACCAAATATATCCACACAGGTAAAAAAATTAAGAAGTAATAATTTAGAAGGGACTTTTCTAAATAGCAAATATATGTCATATTTTCCCTCACTCTCAAAAGAGCATATAGAAACCATTTGACTACAGTTAAAGATATGACAATATGATATTCATTTATAAAACTGAGTTCTCTTACTGATGTGTGTTTAGAAGTTTATACCACTTTTATAGTCTATTCTTCCTAAGCCTATGTTTTCATAGTAATATATAGTTGATGAAAGATTCAAGCATCTTGATGCACAATCACAAATTTGTCAGAAACAGGTTTAAAAACAAAGATGTAAAATAGGAAATATTCGAAGGGAATGTGGTGGGGGAATGTAATGAGGGGAAGGAATCACTAGGATTCGGAAAGAAAAAGAAATGGCATGTATATAAGGGTTGGAGGGTTGTAGGTGGGTAGGGATATGTGTAAAAATTAGAATTAACTTCTGTCATATACTGGTACAAATTCCCCAGTGTTGAGTGTGATTGTGAACTGTATATAAAATGTATCAATAAATAATTCAATTAAAATATATTTGCTGCTGGTGACCTCTTTCTCCACAATTTCCATGAGTTGATCACTAAGTATGAGCACTATGCCTCTTGGAAGAGAAAAAAGCCAAATACTACAGTCAGATAATTGTAGACTGAAAGTATTTCCAAGTGAAATATACCTGCAGTGTAAAGATTGTATGCACTTTAGATTAGTGGAAATTAATTTGTCATGATTTCATGGAAAATTATTCTACTTTCAGATATTACAGCCTCTTAATACAACCAGTACAAATACAAAATATACAAACTCAGGATTTTTATTTCATCAACTATAATTTACTTATATTTATTTTATCCATTCATCTACTTACCAAGGATTTATTGAGTACTTAAATACCATAAAGTATATCACAGAAAATGAAAGCTAAAA
>PVIC010059436.1:0-10118 GCA_004025085.1 Thryonomys swinderianus | reverse complement strand
TTTCGTGGCACTCATTATGGGTACTAAGGATTACTTTTCAATGTCTGTAATTTCTCGTGTAAGATCTGTGAAGCAGGGATATTTGGGCTTTCTTCTAGCACTCTATAGTGAGGGTCCAGCAGCATCTGGAAAATAATAGGTGGCTAACATTTGTGAGTTAATCAGATGACAGAAGTATAAGTGCTAGCTGGAATTTTGCTGGAGGGCTTTGAATGCCAAATTCTCCTTGATTCTCTAGGTAATGAAAAACAGGTGAATTTGAGGAGGAGTGAGGAAATGACAGATCAAGCCTATTGTTCAGCAATGTTATTCTATCATCTTTCTGAGGAATGGCTTCAGATACAAGATAGACAGCTGTGATGTCTACCAATGGCCAAATGGATTTTTAAAAATGTGATAAATATACACAATAAATATATACAATTCAATAATTAACACAAACCCTTTAAAATATCTATTGTTTCAAGACATGGCTTAACTTGATAAACACTTTCCACATTTCCTGAGTAGCCCACAGGCTATCCACCCTGCTCTGCTCTTGGAGAAACAACACAACACTGACATTTCAGGGACACCAAGTTAATGGTATTTTCTCTAGAGAAAATGGCCTGAGACAAAGAAGAATGAGAGCAGCTCAGACATGACGAATTCCTATGCTAGCTAAGTGATCTTTCATTTTGTTCCTCATGAATATGTTTCTTATTAAATACTGTCCAGATATTTACATGGAAGATCCATAACCGGGGTGAGACATCGATGCACGGAAACCACTAAGGTCTCTCGTGAGCCCAAGAAACACCATCAGCACCCTTCACTGTGAAAAACTGCAGTTTCTTCTCGGATGTGCTACACGTTACAGAGAATGTGTTGAACACATTTTTACAAGAGTCAAGAGCGTCAGATCGACTTGTGCCTGGTCCGAGTCCCGCGGGGTTGCACAAAGACATTCAGATTTCCTTCACGTGTTTGCTCTGAAATTCACTGACTTTCTAGATAGTGTAAGGAGCCATTTAGAGTGATCCTGAGCTATGCCAGAGAAGTTATCAACATATTAACATATCTTCAGAAAAAAATAACCTTGACCTTCTGAATTGGACCTATTCAGAGGGCTCCATACAATCAACCGCAATGTCTACTGCAGTCAGTAACTGCTCAATCCATTTATATTAATAAGCTGTATGTAGGAAAATCACCTTCATTTGCATAAGCTGCTTCTCTCTGTTGCCCGTGAAATGAACATTGTTTAATGGCTGGAAATACGGCCGCGTTTAGCTGTATCAGGCACACTCTCATCCAAAGGAAAAGATAGAAGGGTCTTGACTCAGTGAGCAGAAAACTGTTTTAAATTACAGAAGACAACAAGTGTGAGCCCAGTTGCAAAGAAGTAACCAGAATGTAGGTTTCTAAGGTTAATCTCAGAATGAAAAGCCCCTTCCTACGAAGCTTCCCTGTCCACTGCTTCATTCAGTAATTTTATTTTTATTGTTAACATACTTAAGTGGCAAATGTTAGAATAGCTCTAGGCCTGCTTCAAAGGCCTCACTCTCTGCGGTGGGAAAGTAGTAACCAACTTTGTCCTAAGGGTTTTGGGAGAACTTCCACAGTGCCTGTTAACATTTGCACCGGACTTTGAAGAATGTATGTTCTCAGGTTTAGAGGGAGGAAAGCAATATAGCTAGATTAATATGGTACTATGAAAGGGGCTAGCATTTTGAAGAAAGATGAAGAAGTTAACTGTGATAGAGGGTTGGCCACATATTTGTCGGGGTCAGTGAAAAAATGAAGATAAAGGGCCCTTTGTTTAAATAAAGCAGGGAAAATGCTCTTTTGGGGAATAATCTCCCTCTTGCCTTGCTGTGGTATTGCTTATGTGTTCCTAAGGGAAGGATAAAGCCAGTGCCAGGTACAGTGGGGCCTGTAGCTCTTGCATTCTCTGGGGCTAAGGAAGGGAAACTAGAAACGTAAGCCTGGTCTGGGCAATTTGCTGACTTGGTAAGATGGTGTCTCTGAATACAAAACAAAAGAAGGCTGAGGATGCAGCTCAGCATGAAGGTCTGTGTTCAGTCTCCACTGGCTAAAAGCAAGCAAATAAACAAATTGAAAATATGTTAGGAGCTGTTTTAACACAGATGTAATGACATGAACAAGAGAAGACACGATAAGATCTTTGGTTTGGACACATTTTAGAACACTGCTGCTTTGCTGTCTGTGTCCTGGTTAAATTTTTGTTCATACAAAAAATGAGGAGTCACCATTGTTAGTGGTTACCTAGTTTTAAAAGAAATATAAATACCTTGAACTTGTGTTCAGTCGCTTCACATTCCCTGGTATTGGGGATTCACCGAAACTCCAGATTCATAAAGTAACACAAATACTATTTGTAGATACAGTGGCAAAACCTGCAAGCATGCAGTGCAGCTATCTTTCCTGCTGGGAAAATCTTTCAGCTATCTTTCAAGCACGGACTGTGTTGTTCTGCTATATTTCATTCATATACTTGTTCAAAGATACAATTAGTCAGTTTTCAGATAGCAACAGCAGAAAATTAAACCCAGCTGAGGGCCCTTCCAAGGACAGGATCCCTGGTAATTGTTGTTTACATGGAGCAGAAAGAAGTTATGTTGGAGATGGCCTGGGCCCCGATTGTGGATGACCATATATGACAAGCTGTAACGGAGTTTGGAATTGGTAATTGATTATTGGAAACCAAAGCTTTGTTGTTTTGTATGAAAAAGGTGCATCATATTTTGGATTTAGAAAACTAACTCTGCAGACAAAGAAGAAGAGATTTTGGAATGGTACCACCAAGGAAGTAAGTGAAAAATGCCAGTATCAGAAAGCTGTGGAGTGGAGATGTGAAGCCACCAGAGGATGAAAATTCTTAGAGGAAGACAGAAAATCCTCAGGGTTTGATAGTTTGGCAAACAGGGTAGTGGGAAAAATATGCGAACAAAACTGATTTCTGAAAGAGTAGCCTTCAGTTTTCAGCCTGAATGTCAAACCTATCAGAAATAAGTCCCCTGATTTATAAACAGTAAATGTTTACCATTATGTGTATTTCACTCCTTTCAAAGACTTGAAAAAATTGATGACAAATTCAGTATACATGAGATCACATTTAGTGAGAACCCCTGGGTTGTACTGATGGGAAGACACTGGGATCATGGAATCTTTTAAAAAATGGGCTGATCAAGAGCCCTTTGCAACTTTAAGTCCATAACAGGTAATGGACATTTTGATCATCAAAGCCAATGACCTTGTCACATCTCAAGAACCAGAAAATACACCACATATACAAAGGATGATTTGAAATCTCACGCGTGGAGTTCACTGGTCTCAAGATGCTTCCCATAAAGTCAGTTAGACGTTGAATCAGTGATTGAGGTTGAGAAGTAACAGAGAGGCTGAGTTTCCTGCTGCCAGGACCAGCTCACTCCTTGTTGGGGCAGGTGAGACGTGTTAATCACTCATCAATAATTCATTGCATGCAGGTGTTAATTGAAAAGATGACATACTCAACTTTTATTAGGTGAAATGCGTTTCTTGGTCTTGTTGCTATTATTTTAAAGCATTCTTTAAAATGTGATCTGGATTATGGGAGGGTGATTTTTGTCTTCTCAATTAGGTAACAGTTGTCTGATGTATTTTGGAAATCTAGAAAGTGACTTCCAAAGGGAAGTGCAGGCAGTGAATTGTTTTTCTTTTTTTGTTTGTTTGTTTAATTTCAGCTGCACTAGTAGCTACCCTTCCCCTCAGTGGGGCAGACAGCTCTGCATGTGTTTTAGGGACAGCTCACAGCAGCTCGGGTGGGCACAGGGCATCCTGTTGTCTTGTTGGATGTGTGTCCTCTGATTATTGCTGTTGATAACAGAAGTGCAGACAAAGAGGGGGAATTGTGGCTGCACCTCTGTCCATGATTGTAAGTTCTTCTCCTCAGGCTGGAGCTGATGTTCGGAGATTCTCAATGTGCATAATTTTATGTTATCTGTAAACAAAATGGGTGCAAATGGTGCTGTAAGTGCACAGAGGGTTTGTGTCAGAATTAAACAGCATACTTTTAAGTCGCTAGTTCAAAGAAGAAATCAGAAGGGAAAATAGAAAATATTTATAATGAAGAAAATAAAATGCAATACATCAAATGCATTTTGATGCATAATAAAATGCAAAACATATAAATACCAAAAATAGGCAAAAGTGGAAATATATAGCTATGAATGCTTACATTAAAAAAACAAGAAA
This sequence comes from Thryonomys swinderianus, assembly GCA_004025085.1. NCBI lineage: Eukaryota > Metazoa > Chordata > Mammalia > Rodentia > Thryonomyidae > Thryonomys > Thryonomys swinderianus. The sequence continues at coordinate 5,879 of PVIC010059436.1, read as the reverse complement.
AATCTCAAATCTGACTTTACAATTTAAGGAATAAGAAAAACATCAAACTAATATCAAAACTTGCAGAAGAAAGGCAAGTACAATGAATGGAACAGAGATAGTGAAAGTCAGTGAAACCAAAAGTTGATTTTTTGAAAATAGCAACAAATTTGACATTTTTAAAAGAAGAACTAAGAAATGAGAGGTTAAAAATTTCTAAAATCAGAACATTATTACCAATTCTGCAGAAATAGAAAAATTATAAGAAAATTACTATAAGCCACTGTATAATAATAAATCCAATAATTGAAATAAAATGATCAAACTCTTAGAAACACAAAATTTACTAAGATGATGACATGAAGAAGTAGGAAATCTGAGTAGAGCAATAATGCATAAGAGAATTGAATAAGTAACCAAAAATATCCTCATAAAGAAATGCTCAGGACTAGATGGCTTCATTGGAGAATGCTATCAAACATTTAAAGAACTAATATTAATTCTCCTCAAGTCTTTCCCAAAATTTTGAGAGAATACATCAAGTTGCTTATGAGGCGAATATGTTGATGACAAAGCTAAGCAATAAACAATGAAGCTAGAAGAAATGAAAATTATAGACCAATGTCTTCAAAGAAGACCGTGGCCAAAAATCTTCAACAAAATACTAGTAAACCAAGTTCAGAAGCAAATTAAAAAACTACAAACCACAACCAAGTAGGATGCTTTCTTGGAAAACAGAAAAATCAATCAATGTAATATATTACACTGACAGAATGAAGGAAAATAAATAATAACTCACATGATTGATCATCTAAATTAAGGCTGAAAACGAAGTGACAAAATCCTACACAGGATAAAAAGCCCTCAATAAGCCATAATAGCTTTATAATAACTGTGTATAGAAACCTCACAGCAAACATTACACTCAATGGGGAAATCCTGAAAAATTTTTCTCTAAGTCAACATAAGAGAAAGAAGCTTGTTTTAGTACTTCTATTAAATGTACTATTGAAATATGTTTTCAGTGAATTTATAGAAATAAGATCTAAATAGGCAAAACTCTATTGTATTTTTATACACTAATAAAAAATAAGCTAAAAGGAAGTTGAGATAACAATTCCATTTATAGTAGCACCTGAAAGAATAAAATTCTTAGGAATTAACCAAGAAGGTGAAAAAACATCTACAAAAAACTACAATATATTGCTAACATAAACTAATGAAGATATAAATGAATTAAAATACATTTTTTCATTGGAAGACTTTATATTTTTAAGATCCTAATAGTGCTCAAAGATATCTCTAAATTTAATATGTCCGTTTAAAATTCCAAATGATTTCTATTTTTTATAGAAATGGAAAAACTCATTCTGAAGTTCATAAGAAATTACCAGAAACCACAAATAGCAAACTAAATCTTGAAAAAAAAGGAGAGAAAAACTGGAGGACTCACACTTTCTAATTTCAATACTTAATCTAAGGCTGTAGTAATTAAGACAGTGTGTATCAACAAAAGACAGTCATATGGACCAACAAAACAGAATTAAGAATCCGGAAATAAACCCATGTATATATGGTCAAATAATTCTTGACAAGCATGTCAACATCATTCAGTGGGGGAAAGGACAATCTTTTCCACAAATACTGCTGGAAAAGCAGGATGTTCATGTGTAAGAATTAAATTATAACTTTACACAGTATACAAACATTTATACAAAACCAATCTTATACCTAAATGTAAGACCCATAACTATAAAACCCTCAGAACAAATGTAGGTCAAAACTTCACACCAGTAAATTTTAGAATTATTTTTTGGATATGACAACCCAAGCACAAGAAATGAGAGAGAACAATAAACTTGGGATTACAATTTAAAATTGTGCCTTACAGGGCAATTTTCAACAGAATAAAATGTCACCTAGTATCTTAGTTATTTTTCTCATTGCTGAGGCAAAATATCCCACACCCAAGGTTAAAAGGTTAAAAGGGGAAAGGTTTATTTAGCCACAGTTTCTAATGCTGAAGTCCCTCATGCCTCAAAGGCTGGTGGCACATGGCAGAGGCCAACAGCTCATGACGGACCGAGGGAAGGAAAGCACCAAGGGGCCTTAGCAGGATCTTTCTGCCCCTTTTATCTCATCCAGACTGCAGAGATTAGGGCAGTGCTGAGCCAATCAGTGGACGGATTTAGTCACCACACACCCTCGATCACAGTACCACATGCTCTAGGTTCAACCACCTCTTAGTCCTACTACTGCATGGGGCTTTGGGGCACAACCAGACGCAAGCCATAACAGCTATTAGTTGAAAAAAATATTTTCAACTATGAACCTCATATCCATTAGCATGGCTACTATAAAACCACCACAATAAACCAGAAGATAAGAAGTGCTGGAAAGCTTGTGAAATATCTGAAATCCTATGTACTGCTGGAGAGGATGTAAAATCATTTAGTAATAGTGGAAAACAGTGTGGCAGTTCATGAAATGATTAAACATGCAATTATCATAGGAACCAACAGTTCCATTTCTGGCTGTACATTCCAAAGACTAGCATTCTGACTTGAAAAGATCTTATATAGTTGTGTGCTGTTTAGAATAGCTAAAATGTGGAAGAAGCACTAATTTCCATTGACAAGATGAATGGATAAGCAAACGGTGGTCAATAGACAATAGAATATTCAGCTTTAAGAAACAAGGATATGTCCCTTTGCACTACCATATGGATGACCCTTGAGAACACTATGCTAAGGAAAAATGCCAGTTACAAATAAACAAATACTGACATATCTTGTTTTATTGTCCTTTGCTTCTCTGCTTTTCTAGACTTTAGATAAATCAAAATATAAATTACAAATCAAGCCTTTGGGGATGTAGCTTGGCATGCATAGGCCCAGGTTCAGTCCCCAGAACCTCCAGTTGTCTAGGTAACTTTGTACTTATTTAAATTAGAAAGCAAGTACAAAAGACAGTTTTGCTTTGATCAAGTCTATCTACACCAGTTTTTCTAACAGCTCTGATAATTATTAGCATTTTTAGTAATAAAATATTGTAAGATTAATGTATGTACACATTTTAGACAAAATGACATTGTTTACTTAATAGAGTATGAATGACATTTATATGCACTAAGAAACCAAAAGAATTGCTTGACTTCAGAGAAATGCTTACTTCTTTGTGGTGATACAGTACTGCACCCCCAGGATCCCCACTGACACCTGTACTGCACAATTCCATTTAAACAACGTGCTTAGAGCAGTCATAATGCTTGAGACAGAAAGCGATTGAGTGACGTGTGCCGGAGACTGGCGGAACCAGGGAGTCAGGGAGCTGAGCTTTGGTTTCAGCAGAGAAAAGACTTCAGGTGACAGATGATGGTGGCACAAGACGATGAATATATTTAACACCACCCTGCACACTTAAGATGGTTAAGATGGTAAACTTTATGTCGTGTCAATTTTACTACAATGAAAAGTAGAAGAAATTATTTTTGATTTTGGTAGACATATTTTTATTAACTTGGTTGTTAACCATCTCCTGTCTTCTGTAAAGATGGCGATTTTCAGCTCTGGTTGCTCATTATAACCATGAGGGGGGTGGGTCCCCACGTACATTTGCCCAGCTCAGTCCAGACCAATTACATCTGAATTTCTGGGTGAGATCCCAGGCAACTGTAATTTAGAAAAGTTTCCTAGGTGATTCTAAAGCAGAGCTTGGTTTAAAAATAACTGTGATGGTTTTCCCTCAGATTCTCTGAGAAGCAATTTTCATCTTAGTTCACGATAGCTGACAAAAGTGAAAGAGAAAAGGCTCATTTCAGTCAATAGGAGGTGGAAATAATTCAACCAGTAGGAAGCAAAAATGTGTTTGAGTGAGTTTTTGCTTTTACCATCAAAGGAATGCACACTTTTTCATTAGTAATGGTCAATCTTGTCCAGGATCAGCAACAGTGTTTCAATACTGTGTTTTCCAAGGTCATTAATCACTATCTCAATTTCTTCACATTTTTAAGAAAATATGGTTTTTTTACTTTCCATTTTCTTTCCTCAGATCCTTATCTAATCAGCACTGGGAACACCAGTCTAGCCAAAGAGCGTAAACTCCAAAAGTGCATATTCTCCTTAATGAGCAAGCTGAGCTCCAGTCTGTTGTTAAGGCGAGTCTTCCATGGTCTAAGCATGGGTATTATTTTCACTAAAATGGTTATAAAAATGTCGCTGTCAGGTATTACTGTAATAACAGCACATGACAACTCGCTATTCTTTATATCTCAGTAGCTCATATTAGCAAGTTTTTATTTTCTTGTCCATGGCCTGGTGGGTCATCTCGGTTTCTTCTGGTACTTTGATCAGTTGGGCTAGATGTGGTTTGAGGCTAAAGGCCACATCTGAGTCTGCACAACATGTGACCCTCAGCATGAAGCAGGGACAGAGAACTGGGACAATCTTCTCTTAGAACTAATTAAGGAGCTGGAGAGGACACAGTGGAAACACAGCCGGCCTATGTTTTTTTTTTTTTTTGTTGTTTTGTTTTTTTGTTTGTTTGTTTTTTGAGACAGGGTCTCACTTTGTAGTTGGCTGGCCCTAAGCTCACTCTGTAGCCCAGGCAAGCCTTGAACTCAGCAGTCCTCCTGCCTCTGCCTCCCGAGTGCTGGGATGACAGGCGTGAGCCACCATGCCTGGCCACAGCAGGCCTCTTATCCCCTCCGCCATGGACTAGCACGTCTCTCATCTCTGGCTGATACTAAAGAAACTCACCTTTGGCCACTCTGAGAAGTCTTAAAGCTTGATGTATAATTTTATTAAGGAACTAGTAACAATAATTTAATCTATTCTTTCATGACATGGTTTGAATACAGTGATGAGTCACTTCAAAGGAGTATGAAGAATAGGGTTCAAAAGCCTATGGTTCTAGACTCATTACCTGGGGTTACAGCTGGTATGTCAGTAAGACTGAAGGTATAATAGGCTTTTGCCCAGAGCTTTGGAAGGGTCAGTTCAATGGTACTAAAATGAAGACCCAGTTTTGCACATGCTTGGATACTACTTGGGAGTTTTAATCTTTCCATGTTCATTTTTTAACTCTTATAAACACACAGTATATCCTGATTATGAGGGAAAGCCTTAGATGCTATATTAGACAACACTTGGCAAAATCTAAAGTACAATAAGAAAGGAGTTTGCTGTGATCATCAATTTCACTTACTGTTTTCAAAGTTTCAGTTTGAAATTAGATTTAATTAATCAGCTGAGAGGCCACATCTTTCCTCTGCCCATCTTGGCATAATGCATGATGAAAGGCTGCCAACCACACATGTGGACACTCATGGCACACAGGCCATATCCAGCGTGGTTAGGACCACGCAGTAGCTTGCGAACACTGATGCTAGTTCAATGTGAAGAAATCTAGAGGCTTGTCTTTTTTTATTATTAAAAGTACAATTTTTGGCTTGTCTTGAAGTACAGAAGACTTAGCGCCTTCAGCCTACGTTCCCCCATAGCAACAACAACATAGCAACTGCTTCTTTAAGAGGTGGGAGCCCTCCAGGCCCCCACATTTCCCATTGCTTCCCACTGTGTTACACCTGCCTGCTGAATTCACGTCTGTTATTTTGTGGGGATCTTTATCCAAGGCTCATACGCGGTAAACTTAGCTATAAAAGCCAAGAGCCAGCTAATTAGAAAGAACACCAGTCACGGGTGGAGAAGCAGAGCTGTGGACACTACCGTGGGGCCAGATGTTGATTCTTTAAGAGTTGCCTCATGTCATGATGCAAAAGATTTCAGGAACAGGGCCAGGAGGCCACACTGCCAGAGCGGACATGCTGGGGACTTAGCGGAGAGGCCCTTATAGGGAAAGATTTCAGCATTTTAATAACAGGTATTCATTCCCCTGTTGTA
>PVIC010059435.1:0-10120 GCA_004025085.1 Thryonomys swinderianus | reverse complement strand
TTTCCATTTTACTAGATCTGCTTTAGTTACCATCTCCAAGAGTCCTGGTGTTTGAGTTTCAGTTTGCCCTATTTCCCTTTTCTCTGAATTTCCCTGTGGTGGTGATCTTTGTGTCTGTTTTTTTTGTGTATTTTCCCATTTCTACTCTTTCTTTGTTTTTAATGCTCTTCTTTGTCTGATGACATGGCAATGTTTGTTGCAGGTCTCTTTCTATTATCTGGGGCCCTTTGGAAGCAGCACTTTCCTGGGCGTTCCTCCTTGAATCTGTAATAACCTTTGAGAGTTCTCACTTCTGACACATCATTGTAGGTATTTGAGCAGAACAATCACATCATGTTTGTTACCATAATACAATAAATGCCAATATCAGTATTAAACACAGTAAATAAGATAAAAATGTTTGTTAGATTCTATACTGGATATTTTGAGCTTATGAGTTACCTCTATGTCTGACTCCTCACTGCACAGCTCTGGGATACAGCGGGCTGGTGGGCGGCCTTCAGTCCAGTGGAAATGGACTGCACCCTGCAGCCGGGTCCGCATGCTGCTCCCTTAGTCCGCCAGAAGCAAGGCATGGCAGGGCCGCATCCACTGGGTCCAGTCCACCCGCTGCTGGTCCCTCAGTCTGCCGGAAAACAGGGCATGGTGGGTCCGCAGCTGCTGGGTCCAGCCAACCTGCTGCTGCTCCCTCAGTCCGCTGGAAAACAGGGCACGGCAGGCCCGGAGCTGCTGGGTCCGGTCCACACGCTGCTGCTCCCTGAGTCTGCCAGAAAACAGGGCATGGCGGGCCCGCAGCTGCCGGTTCCGGTCCGCCCGCTGCTGCTCCCTCAGTCTGCCGAAAAACAGGGCACAGTGGGCCCGCAGCTGTTGGGTTCGGTCCACCCACTGCTGCTCTCTCAGTCCGCTGGAAAACAGGGCACAGTGGGCCCGAAGCTGTTGGGTCCGGTCTGCCCGCTGCTGCTCCCTCAGTCCACCGGAAAACCTCTTTTCTTTGTTTTTGATATGTAGATTTTCTCAGTATTTGTAGACATTTTATTTTCTTATTTTTAATATTCTCTGGATAATTACTTTTAAGGTTATCATAAATTTGTCATTCAATATTTTCACTTTCAAGTTAGCTGATGGTTTCTTGGTTTCATATTATCAGACTAATCTTCAAAATTTACATAAAATATAAAACCCAGTCTTTCATTTAATCTGAACTAATGCATTAAATATTAAGTAGTTTTTGGCAAAATAGTGAAGCAGATTGTGTTTTGCATATTTTTCCTCCTAAGACTATTTACTTTTGCCCAGATATCTTGACATTTTATAAATTTAATTAACAATCTAGGTTTGCTGATAGCAGCCCATCATAAATATGGTCAGCAATTTCTTCTGCCTCCTATGGTGCTGTCTGTTTACTCATGGAATATAAGTTCATAAAATTTATTTGCCTAGTTTTTAAAATGTATGGTTATTTTATTCATGATAAAGAAATATTAACACAAACACTAATTATCTTTTTATTGAGTGACTACTTTATATGGTTATATGTTATCATGAAAATAATTGTATCATATGGATTATGACATTATATTATTGGTATAAATGACCAAAGGAATGTATAATTTATCCAAGGTCCCATAGTTAATTAGTACCACAATTAGATCTGGCCCAGTTTTTCTGGTTGCAAAATTCTTGATAAGAAGCTTTGAAATATTATTAAGAAGAGCGAAGGAAACTTTACAAATGGCTTTTCACACATTCAGACAGTTTTAATGCTAAGAGTTCTGTAACTTTGGTGATCCAATAAGAGTATTGGCAGGTATCATCAGTCTAATTGTGTGAGTTAAATACCTACAGTTGCCTGTTCAAAAGATGGAAAGGTGATTATAGAATGGTATTGGATGAGTGAAAATATAATTCTTCAGCTCTGAAAATAATTATAATTTTCAAGATTAAATTCCTTGAAAGATGCTTCAGTCTTTTGAAATCTGTTACGGTCACCTGCTATATGTTCCTGGAATGTCATGGTTGTTTTATAATATATATATATTGCTTAAAATAGGCATTGAGTATAACACACTTTGCAGTATATTCTTTTTAAAAATAAAAGAAACTAATTACTGTCATTTTCTTGAAATTTATTTATTTGAGGCAGGGTCTTGCTTTGTAGCTCAGGCTGGCCCTGAGCACACTATGTAGCTCAGGCAAGCCTCGAACTCAGCAGTCCTCCTGCCTCTGTCTCCTGACTGCTGGGATTACAAGTTTGAGCCACCAAGTCCGGCATTTGTTTATGTGGTACTGATTGCTGGTGGGTGTGAGCCACCACTCCCGGTATTGTTATATGTAGTTACAGGGATTGAACCAGGAACCTTGTGCTTGGTAGGCAGGTGCAGGAGCCACTGAGCTAAATCTCTGGCCCATTTTCTTAAAATTTAAAAAACACAGCTTTTAAATTAGTTTTTGTAATTAGTGAACAATCATAATTTTGTAATTAACAAGCAATCATAAATTATGCCTAACTCAATACTTTAAAAATCATTATTTGCTTATACTTTGAAGTGATTTTTATTTTAAAAAGTAGTGAGACCTTCTTTCAAAACTGAAAAAATGGAAATCAGTAGGAACTATAGCTCAGTAGAAAAGCCCAGAGTTCAATCCCTCTTACAGAAAAAGCTTTGTGTTTAAATATGAAAGCTGTAACTACTTTCTTTAGTAGACTAACTGCTGTTTATTTTTAAGACTCAATTAAACAATATGTCTATCAGTTTGAACAGGAAGATTTATGTAGTAACATAAATAAACTGATAGTGAGCTTCCTTGAGGGCCTTCTGGCTAGTTTCCTTTCCCTGAGAGTGATCACTGTGGTCAGGTGGTCTGAGTACCCAAGGGCTCGTGATTAGTAAGTGATCTCAGATTCCTCTAGTAAAGCTTTGATGCAACTGATGTAGAGGAGACAATGCTGCTGATTGGACCAGTGATCTTTAAACCTCACATTCCCTTTGTATATAGTCTGTAACCAGTTACACTTGCTCCAGTGGAAGTGCTAATTAATAAGGCGTTTTGATTAACTCCTGGATAGGTCCTTGACCCAATTAGCATTATTACACAAATTTATAAAGTGTTTCATCAGAGTATACAAGTAGTCTATAAAGAATTCAACAGCCAGCTAGAACCTTATTTTTCAGATATAAAAGGAACTATTTAGAAAATAATGAGTTTATTCCACAGATGTTAATGTAACGACCACAAGAAAGTCCCTTGGTTTGAGTGTTTACAGAAGTAAAGAAGCAGCGCGCGAATTAATGGGCTGGAGAGCAGAATGCACTGGGTTAGGGGGGCAATACAGGCTCTCTACTGACCAGCCCCTGAGAGCTGTAAAGGCCAGAAACAGTGATCTCTATGAGATGCACTTGGTCACACACAAAAAATAAAAGTTCAGTAGACTATAGCATATTTCATTTAACAAAGCTCTTAAGGGCTTCCATTCTATGATTCCCATTTTTATAACATTGTATGTAAATACAATTCTCTTAGCCCACCCTCAGGTGGCTCTATTCCTATGTGTACCCTGGGAATTTTCCTAGGCACAGGGAGGGATGCTCAGTACTGCTGTTCTATGTCTCAGTTTTCTGTGTGCAGCCAAAGAAACCAACTCTGATGAGCTGCACTATGAAGGAATTTGTTTATAAATAACGGATGGTCTGCAGAATTTTCAGGAAGGTTTAAGAACGGTGCTTAGGTTTGCATAGCCAGAGACAGAGACAAATGAGTATGATACAAGCATACTTGTAACATTGCTACCATATCCCTACCTCTTCCTCCAGCATAAAGGTGCTTCTTTATCATGGTATGGGCAGAAAGGTCACCATAACTGTACCCTGGACCTGTTTCAGATTTCCAGAAAAAAATGGCAGCCTTCCAAGAGATAGGATGGAATAAGATTTGTAGATAAGTGTCTTTCTGTTTTTTGAGACAGGGTCTCACTTTGTAGTTCAGGCTGGCCCCAAGCTCACTACGTAGTCCAGGCAAACCTCGAACTCAGCAATCCTCCTGTCTCTGCCACCCAAAGAGCTTCTTTCTTTATGAAAATAGCAATACTTGTTTAGCCTGAAGGGGATGTCTCTGCAGGATCCCAGCCTTTAAATCTCCAGTACACTGGGGGAGGGCTGAAGGTAGGGCAGGGGATTGGGAAAAAAAAAAAAAAGAATCAAGCTATCTCATAGACAGCTACAAATTCGCAATGATAAATGGAATCATAAGTTGCACCTAAAATGTGCTGATAAACTCAATACTTTTCCAGCTATACCTTGTGGTCCCTTAATTTTGAATAGACTTTCCTTCTCACCATTTTATGAATGAGAGTCCTCACCATTTCATTTTTGTCAGGTCCTATTAACAGGATGATGTTTTTTGATGAAGCAGCTTAACTTTCTGAAGAATATTCAGACATTCTTGTCTCATTCAGACTTGACTGTGATGAAAAGCAGAAGTTGTGGAAATGTGGAATAGAGTGCAAGCTACCGATCACCTGAGAGGCAGAGTGACACTTCCAATTGTCTTGGTGGGAATTGAAAAGAAAATATTTGCCAGACATCGAGGTCAACACAGGGTCTTATACTGGTAGGCACACATGATATAGGGCACTGCCAATGGGATATACCACTTACCAGTTTAGGGGATCCACATGGCACAGTCCACCTGCTTGATGCACAGGCCCAAAGCGCAGCTCGATGTGCGCTGACGGAGGTCGCCATCCCAGCGTGTCACTCCATCCTTCGGGGCGGTGTGAATTTACATCATTTCCACTGAGATAATGTACTCTTTCTGGTTCATTATCTTGATGGAAAGGAGCAGTTTCAGTAGCTTCTCCTTTGCTTTCCTTCTCCAGTCTACAGTTTTTTTTGTTTGTTTGCTTGTTTGTTTGTTTGTTTGTTTGTTTTTAACCATGCACATCTTAAAAGTAATGTGAGAAGTTTTAAACTGCTAAACATACTCATTCCAAATGTATGCTTCTGGGCCAGGAAAATAACTCCTGGGCAATCTAGAGATCACTGGGCCCAGTATGAGATGGAGATGATGACCGAGACTGTTTTGTGACACTGTATCCACTTCAGGAAGGACTTGTGCACATTGTACAGACTAGGTGAGTGAGGCCGCTGGCTCTTGGCATGGACGGTCAGGGTCTTGCTGCACCCCAGAGAGTTCAGTAGAATCTTGCTTTCAGAGCTGTCAAGACACCCATACAGATACTCCCTTTCAAGTGTGAAGCTCTCCCTTCTCCATTATTAGGGATCCAGTGCTATGAGGGTTTATCATTTCGACAGCCTTTTGTGTGCTGGAGTATTAAGAGTTGAGACCACAGTGGCAGTGTGTCCTGTCTGTCCTTTCTGATAATAACGTCCGAGTGTCTGCGTTATCAGTCGTGTCTCAGGGCAGGCACAGCCCTCAGACAGCTTTGCGGTGGCCTCTTGTTGAGTGAAGAAGGTGGCACCCGCAATCTCTGTCGCTTTGTGGCTCCCAGTGAAGCTATCACCCCACCCCAAGGGTGTGTGCACGCAGGGATGATGACTGTCTTCAGCTCACATGTGAGCTGCACTTCGGGCCTGCGCGTCAAGCGGATGGAATGTGCCAGGCGAGAGCGGCTCCCTCACCCTTGTCAGTGGCACCCCCTGGGCAGTGCCATGTGAGATGTGCCATTATCAGAGTAAGCAGCTCTCTTGCCTGCAAGAGATGAAGCCAGTGTCAGGAGTTGGCAGAAGCCAGAGCCTCCAAGACCACCTGAGGTGGCGAGTGACTGACCAGAGCCGTGGCTGTCTTTCCTTAACACACAAGTTACAATCGCCTTTTAGTACGGCAAGCATTATCTCACTTTCCTGTTGCAAGAGAACTACGTTATAATTCTTGTTGTCAATCCCATTTTTAAAATTTTTGATGTTATTCGAAAGAGAAGCAATGGACATAAGAGACAGAGGCTTTTCTTGTAAATAGCAATATAACACAATACAGACATCTCACCTGTTTCTAAGAATAGGTATTTTAAGAGTTTGTAGCTCTATTTTTTTTTTTTTTAACTTTTCATCCTGTCGGTAAGTAAACCAGTATCTGTGCACACACCTGTAAATTTGTAGGGCTCAGGAGATGACCGAGCAGGGAGGTCCCTCCGGCCTGCTTCCACCTGCCAGGCAGGAAGTCTTCGAGATGAGCTTCACGAGGGTCCCTGTGAGGACTCCAGGAGCCACCCACTTCCCTCTCCATGAGGCCACCGCAAGTCTCTGAGGATCACACTAAGGCGCAGACGCCGACACTAGAAGTGTGCGCTGTTATGAGGAAGGGCAGGAAGAACAGCGCCGCTGTGGGCACAACTTCTCGGTACTCCAGCACACCCGAGCCGACTGCAAGGTGTGACCGAGTCCCAGCGTCGGCCCCACAAGTCCTACAGAAACAAGGCAGAGCCTGGCACATTCTCAAAGACTTACCCCGGGCTGTTCTCTCATAGAACTCTGCCAAGCTGCGTCTCCATCCTTTCTCTTCTGTTTTCCCCAGGAAAACTCTTAAAAACGCTAAAATCTTTCATTGGAAGTAATGAATATAATGGAAAGAAAATTTTAAAAAAACGCATTTTGTAAGGGAAATGCAAATCTCCCTGAAGTATTTCCAGCTTTATGCTGAGTAGGGAGACACTACCATGCCAGCAATGTCTGCCATCTGATTCAGTTTTTTCTTTCATTTTATGAGCACTGTCTGTCTATATCCTTAGTGCAGTGATTCAATGCAAATAACATAATACCAAGAGCCACATTTCAACAACACGCTGTGTGTTGGCCAGCGGAATACAAGTGCCCACTGTCACTCGATGCCCTCTCCCTGCCTTCCTCACTCACCAAGCTTTAACTGATCCCTTCTGTAGTGTGGCTGAGGCAACTGGATCATGATTTCACAGCCAGAGTGAGTACTTGTTTAAAAATGTATAACTAAAGATTCTTTAACCAAAGCTTCAGCTCGATCAGATGATTAGAATGGTAAGTGGCTGATAGCAGAATGGAACCATGGTATCAAGCACCAAGAGATCACTTTGTGTCACGTACTAACCAGCACCACAGTGAGGCACGGGGCAGCCCTCACCCTCTGCCATGGGTCCCAGCGGTGCTGGTGCTGGAGACTGGGCTGCTGGGTCTCTTGGGGCAAATCAGCCACTCAGCACGTTGTTCATGTTGCATTTTTCCATCCTAGTTTGAATAAGCACATAAGTGAAGTTAGGATTGCCTTTTCAACCTCAGGATGTTTGATCTATAACTGTGAAGATTTTAGCCTGATAACCTGACACTGCATGGTGCAAAATGTTGTTTACAGCCAAGAAACATACTTGGTACAACAAAGGCAGACCTGGACCTGGGACACACAGAATCCAGCGCTGGCCAGAGCTAGCTGGCCTTGGAGAAGAACAGACCAGAGCACCTGTTGTGCTGCTTCAGGTTATGTCTGGGGGAATCCGCATCACTAACAACTCTCTCCACATACTTAGAGAAATGAAGCTCTTTTCGGAAAGGAAGTTCTCCTACCATGAACATTTAACTATGGCTGTCTGTTGGTCACTCTGGTCTCCCTTTCCCAAGAGAAAAGCTGGATAACAAAATAAATCGTCATGCTGCCAAAATTTAATTCCTTTTAATTAATTCCATTTAATTCCATTACCAGGCATGGTGGCTGACACCTGTAATTCCAGCACTCAGGAGGCAGAGGCAGAAGGACTGCTGAGTTTGAGGCTTGCCTGGACTCCATAGTGAGCTCAGAGCCAGCCTGAAGTACAAAGTGAAACCTTGTCTCAAACAAGTTTAATTCCATTCCTCCAGAGGGGTTGGAATTAAAGAATAGGGGTAGGAAGCCTATTTGATATTCAGTGCCTGCACTCAGGCTTCAATTTCTGTATCTCAATCAGTTTTGGTGTTAAAAGGGTGGATGATATGTCAAAGCCTGAACAGCTGGCCAGAGGTGTGCAGGGAGAGCCAGGGTCATTTTTCCAGGCTGACAGCAGAGTCCCGATGTAGGACAGAAAGAACCATGTGGATACAGGAGAGGGACAGCACAAGGTCCTATTTTGATTTAGAGAAGAGAAATGAGTATGTAGAGCTATAATTTTCATTTTCCCCATCATTTCTCTTGACAGTATTCTCTAAACCAAAGATCTCTATTATGACAATAACAAGCATAGTGTACACACACACACACACACACACACACACATATTTTTTGAGACACGGTTTTGCTTTATAGTTCAGGCTGGCCCTATGCACACTACATAGCTCAGACCAACTCAGACTCAGCAACCCTCCTGCCTCTGCCTCCTGAGTGCTGGGATTATAGGCACGAGCTACCACATCGAGCTAGTATATACTACTGATACCAAACTTCACTCACAAAGCTAGGATGAGGTTTCAATGAAGCCTACTTTTAATAATATACATGTTCATCCTTATCTGCACTAGTATTTTTATTTTACGATGTTTTTTTGTTTTTTTCTCTTTGCATTTTTGTTTTTATTTTACGATGTTTTTAAAGCTTCTCATTTTTGCTTTTCATTCCATGCCCATAGGTGAACCAAATGAGTCCCCACACACATACACTGCAGTAATACCTGCTTGTTGCAGTACGCAGCGAAGGAGTGATTCCAAGAGAAAAGTTCCTTTCTTTCTACAAAAGAATCCTGTTTGAATGACTTCCATATGTCACGGGTGAACGTGTAGACAGAAAATAATCTTTGGTTGTTCTTTTCCCTACAATACCGGTCTCCCCTTTTCTAGGACTCAGAGAATGTCTTTCTTTTTAGCTAAGAAACATATGGAGCTGTAGTTCTTGTGCTGTGTGCAGAATCCAAAGAGCCATTACTGCAGAAAGTGAATAGCAAAGACCCAACGTGCATTATTGGCAGAACATTGTCTGAGATTAAAGACTAATGTAAAAATGGCACTTAGTGAGAAAATATGGAGGGGCATGAAGGCTCTTTGGAAATGAAGGACAAGCCATCAAGGGCGTGCAGTGGTGATGAATGGACTCCAGGTGGCCAGCATGGCTCTGTTAATAAACTTATCTAAGAAAATGATCTTTTTCTTTGCACACTTACTTTCTTATTACTCTGGCAAAGCCAGTACATGCCTTTCACCTTTCAGACATATCCCACTTTTAGTCGCTATAAAAATCTTCTTTATCTGAGTCAGAAGCCAGCTGGTCAAATGTCTGGACATAAGTAGCCCAAGGGCCATTACAGCTAAGTGTTGAAGCCACAGCCTGCATAGCTGTAGCTTTGTCCACAGGATCACATCTTCACTAATTCGGCCTCGGGTCCCTTTATTTAAAGAACAATACCTAGTTTTATCTGCAGCTGACAAAAAGAACACACTGCAGGAAAGCTCCACGAGTGTCCTTGCATTTAGTTTGAGGTCACTCTGCTGCTGATTTGTGGGCTCAGGATTCTGAGCCTAATCCTTTCACAAATCTGAGTGAGCTGAAGGTTCTTATAGCAACAAAAGGGAATTCCCAAGGAAAATTCAAAGACAAACCAAGAGGCTGCTCTTTTTACCTTGTATTAGACACATAAAATATAGCACATTTCTGCTATTTTCCACTCCCTTGTTTCTCAGGAAAACCTGATAGACAGTAAGGAGAAAGGTACTATCTAAGTGTGTGTGATTCATAATGTACTTACTATAGAGAAAGAAAAATAAAACACTTTGCCAGACATTTAACCCTCTATGACTTTGCAAAGCTGCATTATTTCTTGCAGGTGCATAACATCCTTCTGAGCACTGGAGATGACTTCTCTCTTTACCTCTTTTTTTTTTTTTTAATTTTTGAGACAGGGTCTCGCTTTGTAGTTCAGGCTATCCCTGAGCTTACTACATAGTCCAGGCAAGCCTCAAACTCAGCAATCCTCCTGTCTCTGCCTCCCAAATGCTAAAATTACAGGCCTGAGCCACCACTCCCAACATTGTGGTATGTGGTACTAATTGCTGGTGGGCGTGAATCACCACACCTAGCATTGTTGTATGTGGTTGCTAGGATCGAACTCACGACCTTGCGTTTGTGAGGCAGGCGCTGGGACCATTGAACTAGATCTCTGGCCCTCTCATTACCTCTT
>PVIC010059434.1:0-10118 GCA_004025085.1 Thryonomys swinderianus | reverse complement strand
CATACAATGCTGGGTGTGGAGACTCACACCCACCAGCAATCAATACCACATACCACAGTGCGGGGTGTGGTGGCTCATGCCTGTAATCCCAGCACTCGGGAGGCAGAGGCAGGAGGATTGCTGAGTTCGAGGCTTGCCTGGGCTGCAGAGTGAGCTCAGGACCAGCCTGAACTACAATGTGAGACCCTGTCTCAAAAAAAAAAAAAAAAAAAACTATGGGAAAGATACACAAATCATATAGAAACAATTGTTAACTAAGCATGTTATTTTGTACTTTAATATAATATCCTAATCTCATATAAAGATAGAATAGTGGCTACACCTTTTTATGGCATATTACGTAGTTTTCAAAGCATTACCATATATCTTTATTCTCTGGTCCTCATAGGATCTCCAGGAATAGGACAACAGTTTTCATTTTATCAGTGAAAAATCAAGTACTGTGTGGCAAGGGTCATTAATTTGACCAAATTAGCAACTGCCAAATATTGGCACAGAAATGTGACACATCTTTAGATTATCTACCCTGTCCAGTCAAATTCTCTGCAGAGATAATAATGTTCTGTATCTGTGCTGTCTGGTGCCATACCTCCAGCCACGTGCAGTACTGGACACTTGAAGGTGTATAGTGTCACTAAGGAACTGAATTTTCAGTTTTACTTAGTTTTTAATAATTTAAGTTGAAAATCTGTGACCAGTGGCTACTTTACTAGGCAAATGGAACTCTAGAATTCTTTATCATACTGCGTGGTCTCCATGATGAATAGCTTTACTCTTTTAGTAAAATTAAGGGGTTTCTGCAAGGGCTACACTAGTTACTTAACCCAAGTGCCAACCCACTGTTCCAGGAGTCAAGATGTGTTGAGTATTTTCTCTATCTGCATAAAGGTTCCCCCCTTAAGGCTTTCATTGCCCACAGTCGCCTACTTGGTAACAAAGTCAGGGGTCCCAGTGATGAGAATATTGTGTACAGAGTGACTAGAAGTTCCTAGTTCAGATAAAGAGGATAATGAGAGCTATATCTACATATCCCAGCAGATGACCGAGACCAGCAGATTCTTCCTTATGGACTAGAATACTAGTGGCTGTTACAGAATCATGTAGGAAACTTACTGTTCTCTGATGTCAGCTTGGTTTGAGCTGCACAAGAGTGATGTTTAGAAGGATAATCTTTCAATTCATGTAAGACACATCCTGATTTCAGAGATGTTAAATTGTTAAGAGGCGATTCAAAACTGATGAAATAAGATTTATCAGTGTGCTTCCCTCCTTTTGGTCAGCCTGGAACCAAGGACAGCATTGATATGCAAATATGAGCTCAGGCTTTGCCCTGTGGTTAATTAAACCCACATCCTCACCAATACAGGATCCCCTACCCCCGCCCATTTCTCCTTATACTTTGGCTGCCCCCTTCCTCACTAGCTTATCTTGATTATGATTAATTAACAAGGAATTTCTGGTAGTTGGGAGCAGGTTTTAAACTCTTGCTAGGAGCAATGTGATCACTTTCTTTAAACACCTCCTTATCCTGGGTAGAAGCAGACCAGGATATTATTATCATAAGTAAATACCCGAACAAGCTTAACCAATCACTTTCTAGCACACGGGCGACTCTGCAGCACTCCTTTTTAGAATACCCCATGCTGGAATTCAAATTATCACATTAGCTATCCAAACGCACCATTTGTTTTTAAATACTGGAGTGTTTACCTGAATTTTTCCCCTTTTCCTCTTCTTGCCTGGCTTCACTGGTGCATTGTCACTTCAATGACAGCTTATTTATGTGCCTTAATATCTGCACATTCTGTTATTTTAAAAATATAGCCGGGCGTGGTGGCTCACGCCTGTAATCCCAGCACTCGGGAGGCAGAGACAGGAGGATTGCTGAGTTCGAGGCTTGCCTGGGCAATATAGTGAGCTCAGAGCCAGCCTGAACTACAAAGCGAGACCCTGTGTCAAAAAAAAAAAAAAAAAAAGATAAAAAAAAATATATAACTGTGTCTCCATAATAGTCTTCTTGAACATCTTAAAACATTTAACTACTGTGGAATAGATTTGTATCTTTTTTTTTCCAAGATACCCTTTTGAATCTTGCCTCTATTCAGACTTTAAAATATTTAGGCAAGCACTGCTAAATTCCTGTCTTAAAATTTTAGTACCAATTTTACTCGGGAAACTGAACATCCCTTCTGAAATTTTAACAGCCTTCAAAAGAAATTTGGGTGTTTGAGTCCAGTGAAAATAGAAAAGTATATTACCTGCAATAGAGCCTGGTACCTAATAGTCACCATTTCACACTCTGGTGTGCCAAACTCCCATATACAAAGCCATTGAGAGTTTATACTTGCATACAAAATATAAGCATGAGTTTGGAAACGTCCTTTATTTAGTGACAGAGACATAAGTGCTTTGGTAGACATATTGGTTTGAACCTTATAAAATTGCTGACATTTGACCATTTTTGACCCACAAAACCTGGCCACTTCACATGCTCCATCCTAATGTTACAGTTTCAAACCAGACCAACTTGCACAAATTGCTTTCTTGACTTTTGCTACTTTCTCTTATTCTCTTTTCAGTTAGTACTTTTACTTCAACAACCTTCTCTTTGCTACCACCCTTTTGTATTACTCAGTTAATAACACTTTTTCTAGTACCTTCTCTTCTCAACTAATTCCCCAAATCTATTTAGCTTCCAAATCAGTAACACAAAGAAGGCTAGTTGCATACTACCTCCATGATGCAATCAGTACTTACTACTTTAAGTGTTTGACCTGTTCTGAGATTTTCATTATCCTAAGAGTAGTGTCATTGAATACATTTACTTCCCAGTAAATAAGCCACCATAGTTCCTTACTTTTCAGATGAAAAAAGCAGAAGGCAAAACAGCTACTTTTTTGTTTGACACTGATAGAAGCCATGTGTGATGTCTTTGTTATGACATGATTTGGCTAAAGTATCTCTAGAGAATAAAATTAACTAGTAAGTACCTTTTGTTATATTCACCTTTTGTTCAGCTGAATGTAAATTAATAAATTCTTCTAATTTTGAATAGTTTATTGTCTTTAGGTCTTTGTTTCAAAAAAAGAGACAGGATATGTTACATTTTCTAATTAAAAGCAATAAAGACATCAGCCATCACTGCTGTGAAACTCCAGAAATCATACTATTTTTATGTTGTCCATTTGTAATCTCCTGATTTCTGGGTTAATAAAGTGAGTGTTCATTTATTTGAATTCATCCACATTTTTCAGTAAGTTGCTATTTTTATTTAAAGAGGGTTTGTCAGTAGTAGTAAGTAAATAAAAATAATTTAAGTCCCTTTTTATTGAACCACTTAACTCTTAATCTTCAGAATAAATCATCTCCATTTTACAGGTATGAGACAACTCAGCTGAAGTTATTTTCTAGGATGGTAAACTAAAGCTAATACAGACCCATAATTGAAACTTCCGCTCAGCAAACTCAGACTTAAGCCCCCCCCCACCCCCGCTTCTTCAATGATGTGTTTATTGGCTATTTAAAAAGAAATCCTTAAACATCTGTTTAAATTTGTGCTTGGCAAATATCGATTGCCTGTCATGTACCAGACATAGCCATGGAATCAGTACCTGTGGCACATTCTACAGAAGAGGGAAGAACATTGTTTCATATACAACCAATCCCTAGAGCAATGGTGGCAAATCTATGGTGCACATGCCACAGTAGGCTGTTGGTTATCATTGAAAGCTCCAGAATGTTCACTACCACAGCCCTAGAGTCAGTGAGGTAGGTTGGTCTGATGGAAATAATAGTAAATTCTAAGAAAGTAAGTTTTGAGTGGAGACTTGGATGTCAAGAAACCAGCTATAGGAAATTCCAGAAGCAGATCATTCTATACCAAGGGAAAAGAACTGAAGCTAGAGCATCTTGCCCTACCAGGGAGCAGGTGTTGCTAGAGATCAACAGCAGGGGGAAATAAAAGAAAACGGAGTTGGAGGCTCAGGCTAGATCTCTGAACAAGAGCTTGGGAAAGGAGTGGGTTTATTATCCTCAGTACAATGGGAAGCTCTTCAAGGCTTATGGCTAGGAGAGTGGTATGATCTGATATAGGACTTATAAAAGATGACTCTGGGGGGGTGGGATGTAGTGCAGTGGTGCAAACCTGTAGCACTCTTGGTGCAGTGGGTGGTGCGTGTCATTGAAAGCTCTGAAAAGTTTGCCGTTTCTGCCCTAGGGCCTAGGTTCAATCTGTAGCACTGCAAAAAAAAGACATAATTAAGAGATCACTCTGGCTGTTGTCTAGTGAGTGAATGTAGACAGTTTGTATTTCCACTGCAATACCTTTTGGAACGGACCCCTCCACCAAATGTCCAAACTCCTAAAGCATCCGTCCCTTGTTCTTCCTCTAGAAAGGCACAGAGGCATGGTGGAAAATGCTAAAGCCTTCAGAGTAGTGTGTATTAAGCAGGAAAATTCTCAAGAGCTCCACAACTTTAAAAGGTGATGGAGAAGATGCAGCAGCACTCCCACCCCACTATTATTTGCTGCATGCTCTACTAAGCAGCTTCGGGAACCTGAAGACAAAGTGTGACAATGACTACACTTGTAAGTTGCATTGCCCCAAAGGATGGTAGGGATGTACATCAAGAATAATGGTCAGACACAAAATTCTTTCGAGATACTAATAATAGATACTGGAGAACCTTCCACATTAGCTCTAAGTACCTTCTACAACCTTTTGATATTTGTTTTCCTTGGGTATGCAGCTTTATAAATAAATAAATGTGTGTGTATGTGTATATACACACTTTATTCAAATATTGTCTTGAACTTTTGAGTGAGGGTTGAAATTTTTAGTGAGGGAAGAGTTGTGTTTGAGTTTAATTACTATTTTTAGAGATACATTGAGGACTTCTGGTCATAGTAGAAAATATTAATTCCTTTAAAAATCTGGCCGTGTTGCTAGATCCACATTTGCTTTTCTGTTTTTGTGAACAACTGATCAAATTAGATTCGTCACTCTTGGCTTATGGTGATTTGAAATTGAAATGGAATATATTAAAGCAGCCAACCACACTGATTACATTGCAAGCCTCATTTAATTTCATACATTCACACATTATAGTGAAAGGCAGCATTTTTTAATGCATGATTGTGACTATACCTTGAGCAACTCCAAAGGTCATCTGTAATGGGTGCGTAATTTGTTAGTGTTAGATATCTGATTTGTGGTGGGTGTTCCTCAGCCTGATTTGTACTAGTAGTAAATATGGTGAGCATCAGAAGTCAAATCTGTAAAAAGTTCAGCCTGTCACATTTGGTGGTATTGTCTTATTCTTCACTGGTCAGTAGACCACAGTAAATCACAAAATCGCTGTCATCCTCAAATCGAGGTACAGAGCCCCTGCAGACCCCGGGGTTAAATGAGCTATTGTTCTGAAGAGGGCAGGCTGGCCCAGGTGAAGGTTGTCCGGCACAGCTAACAGCACTTACAGCTACTTGAGGCACAGTCCCAAAAAAAGGCTTTAAGAGGACTTTTTCATTTTCCAAGAGCTAGGACTTTGGTGTGCTTGCTGTTTTCTCCCCTTACTTTGCCATAGTAGTAAGTTCTGCTAACTTCATTTCCTTTGCACTTTCACGGTGACAGGTGCTGTAGGTCAGCTTCTGGAGTCTAGTAGGGTGAAGGTGACCTTTGCCCTTAAGAAGCAGACGATTGGGCATCATGACCATTTGTCCCACTGCATGGTTTTTATGACATTAAATCTCATCCTGTGTGTAACTCAGGAGCGCAGGTGCATTGTTGTAACTTGGTCACATGTGGGGGTCAGCACTGTCCCTCGGTTGCGAAGCCTGTCAGCCTGTCAGCTTTTTGTAAGAACTCACCACTACTTTTGAGAGCCTGGCTACAGAGTTGCCTTTTATTTGGGTTATGACAATGAAAATGTGTTCATTTAGATTTACTGTTACTTAAAGTTTAGAATTTGTTCAGAGCTGTGCAGATTTGTTTTTGTTGGCTTTGATCAACTAATATGTTATTTTTCAGCTTTCAGTAACAAGAAATAACAAAAAAATTTTTTTGAAGGGCCGGAGGGTTAGCTCAGTGGTTTCGGCGCCTGCCTCACAAGCGCAAGGACCTGAGTTCGATCCCCGGTAACCACATATAATGCTGGGCGTGGAGACATGCCCACCAACAGTCAATGCCGCATACCACAATGCCAGATGTGGTGGCTCACGTCTGTTATCCCAGCACTCGGGAGGCAGAGACAGGAGGATTGCTGAGTTCACAGCGGCTTGCCTGGGCACCATAGTGAGCTCAGGGCCAGCCTGAACTACAAAGCGAAACCCTGTCTCCAAAAAGCAAAAAAAAAAAAAAAAAATTGAAAGCTTCACTATTGAAATTCCTTAAAAGTAAAACAGAACCTAACCTCTCCTCTTCATTGGAAGAATTACTTTTAGTAAGTTTTTCATAATACACAACCCAAGATTTTCTAGGAAGGTAACATGTGTGATATTTGGAGATGAAGTAAAAGTTGAGAGTCATTTTACTTATAGATAAGTACCATTCATGCGTGTGTTCTGTAATTCTAGCGCCTCTAGGATTCCTGGGTTTAGCAAAGTTCCCTGACTCAGATGTTTAGCAAAGCTATGTTTGGGGCCAGGGATTTAGGTTCAGTGGTTCCAGCATCTGCCTTGCAAGCTCAAGGTCCTGAGTTCGATCCCCAGTACCATGTGCCAGGCATGGAGTATTGCTGTGAGTTTGAGGCTCACCTGGGCTACATAGTGAGCTCAGGGCCAGCCTGAACTACAAAGCGAGACCCTGTCAAGAAAGAAAAGAAAAGAAGGGGAGAGAGAGAGAGAGAGAGAGAGAGAGAGAGAGAGAGAGAAAAGAAACAAAAGGAAGGAAGGAAGGAAGGAAGGAAGGAAGGAAGGAAGGAAGGAAGGAAGGAAGGAAGGAAGGAAGGAAGGAAGAAAGAAAAAGATGTTTGAGGGCTGTGGATATATTTCAGTCCTAGAGCACTTTTCTAAAATGCATGAGGCCCTGGGTTCAATCACTGGGGTGGGGGATAAACGCTACATTCCACATTCTCTGACTTTTGTTGATTTAAGTATGTATTAACATATATAAAGCTCAAAGATATCCTGCAATAGGAAACTATTCCGTTTTATTTTAAAGCAGTTCTCTCCATATTTACATGGTTTGGGGACGTAGTTTGAGAAATACCAGAAGATAATTTTGGCAATTTCTTCTCTTTTTTCCCACTGTTTAATAGATAAAAATTCAAGCCCCCTGCCATGTTTCCTGAAGTAACTTACCCAATGTTTATTGAACACCTGTTACACTCTTAGTGACCATGAAAGGCAGAAAACAAGTGTATATACGATCCTGACTGAGCACCGTAATTGGCATGGTAAACCCACTACCATGAGACATCAATGAGCTGTGTAGAAAGTGTCTTGGGCAGCAGAACTGGAAGCAGTTGTATTTGTCTGGAAATGTCTACAAGGCCAAAAACAAGTATGGGTGAAGCCAGGCGGAACCATGAACTAGAATGAATGCTACTGAGAATTCTAGATGAAGAATAGAGCTAGTGAAGAGAAAACTGACTCTGATGGGGGGACAGACATCACCTGCGGGTGACACCAGCTTACAGATAGCAGGACTCTGGGACACCAGCACATTGCAATGAAAGCTGTCACCCAGAGGGGTGCAACATTTAGTGGGGATCAGAACACAAATCCTTCGGGAGTGGGCAAGAAAGCTGATGCAGCAGGCCAGGTGGAAAGAAAACAGGGGTAGTTAGGACTGCGGTAAAGAGCTGTGTGCTGTTTTCATACAGAAAACATGGCTCTGTTTCTTCCAGACATTCTTATTTTTCAAGCAGAGCCATAAATATGGATGGTCCTGTGAAATTATCTGATGTTTAAACTCAGATTCAAGTTTTTGTTTTGCTTAATGAAACTGGGGAATGTTGGGTGAGGCCGTAACAGTTCTGTTTGCGGTTGGGAGTAGTTTAAGAAGTATCTAGTAAAGTCAAAGATACGGATAGGCCCAGCATTTCACTTCTGGATATATGCCTTGGGGACTAGCCCCCAGGCCATAGAGGGGTTGGCATGAGTGTCTTGGTATTGCTTATCATGTTCCCCTAGGCTAGCAAGTCACAAACAGAAAATACTACACATGACATAACTTATGTACATTTTATAAATGCGATTAAATAATATATCCATATGGCTTATGCTTATACAAATATGTAGTAAAATATAATATGCAGGTAGGAAGGAGACACATGGAATTCAAGAGAGTTGTTAGCTAGAGGAAATGGCAGCAGAGAAGCTAAGTGGACTGGGAAGACTAAGCAAAGAAGTGTAGCGGCATGATCTCAACACCCTGTGTATAAAGATCCCTGTGGCTGCCACCTTATAAGGTGTTATGGCTTATGTCTAGCTGTCCCCTCCCCCCAAAGCCTCATGTGGTCAGAGGTGGGGCTTTTTCAGAGGTGGCTGGATCTAGAGTGTGTGAGGCTGGAATTAATTCATGGTGCAGTGCCAGGATAAAGGGCGCCAGGGTTGAAAGTGTGAGTGCTACCACCCTAAGGAGTCTGGATAAGCGATAAAGGATAGAAAGAGCTGTGGTTGTCCCTTGTTGCTTTTGATGTCTCTGCCCACAGTGAACTGTTTCTCTTCTACAGTGTCAACCACTCTGCCTTGGAACCAGCCAATTATAGACTGAAACCTCTACAAATCATGAGCTAAATTATCTTCTCCTCCCTTAACTTGTGCATGTTGGGTATCTTGTCTCAGTAACTAGAGAAGACACAGGAAAATAGGAGAAGCGGGAGAGCATTCAGGATGTGTCACCTTCCTCTGTGTCGAGGTGGCAGAGAGGTGGCCTAAATTCCCAAATTTCAAATAGTGCGTGTCTGCTTAGCCATGGCACTGTTGCCCTTCTAGGCTGAGTAATTGCTCATAAGGCCTCTCCTGTGCATGGTAGGATGTTGAAGAACACCACTCACCCCCAGTTGTGACACCCACATAACTTCTGTCCAAAAGCCCTAGTTGAGAATCGCTTAAATTGTTGTATTGGGGAGTGCAGAGTCTAAAGCTGATCCATTTATAAGAGTTTAGGTAGAACTCACGTCAGTGGGGGAGGATTTCGTGGACAGGAGATTTGAAGTGATCTTTGTAAGGCGATAGAACAAATAGTCATTCCAGAGCCACTCAGCAAACATGTCACTATCAAAATTGTTGACATTTTTTACAGTTTAACAAAATAGAAAACTTTAATTTCTAATTAGTTTACTCTCTGGTCCACTTTTTCACATCTAAGACTTTTGAGAGAGCTGAGTATTTGCTTTTCACATCTCTAGCTTTTAGTTTACTCAGTAGCTTTAGTTCACACCAGATCTCTGATGACTTCCTGGTTGCCAAACCCACCCAAGGGACCCTTGCCAGTCCATTTTTCTTTTACACTTGTCCTCTTAAAATTGTTGAAAATGTAGACCACAGCTTACATTGAGGCATTAAGTCATGTTATTGTAATTTGTAAAGTGCTACTGTATGATTATGCCTCACTTTTGCAGGACATGTGTATTGTGTACAGAGTGTTGCACCATGGATTGAGTAAGAAAAACAGGTTTCAAGTTTGTGTAGTCAATGCTC
Source organism: Thryonomys swinderianus (assembly GCA_004025085.1). Taxonomy (NCBI): domain Eukaryota; kingdom Metazoa; phylum Chordata; class Mammalia; order Rodentia; family Thryonomyidae; genus Thryonomys; species Thryonomys swinderianus. The sequence continues at coordinate 476 of PVIC010059434.1, read as the reverse complement.
TCTTACAGTAACACACACCCTACATTAATGTACATCATTTTAGAAGAAGGCTGAACCACACCCCAGCCCTTTTTATTTTATTTTGAGACAGGACCTCTCTTAAGTGGCCCAGGCTGTCTTCAAATTTGAGATCCTTATACATCAGCCTCCTGAGTAGACAGGATTAAAAGTGGGTGCCCTGGGCCAGAGATTTACCTCAGTGGTTCCGGCACGTGCCTCGCAAGCACAAAGCCCTGAGTTCGATCCCAGCAACCACGTGCAATGCTGGGCATGGTGACTTACGCCTACCAGCCATCAATACCACATACCACAGTGCAGGGCATGGTGGCTTACGCCTGTCATCCCAGCACTAGGGAGGCAGAGACAGGAGGATTGCTGAGTTCCAGACTTGCCTGGGCTACATAGTGAGGTGAGGGCCAGCCTGAACTACAAAGCGAGACCCTGTCTCAAAAAAAAAAAAAAAAAAAAAAAAAAAA
>PVIC010059433.1:0-10127 GCA_004025085.1 Thryonomys swinderianus | reverse complement strand
AGTAGCAAAAGAACAGTACAGATTTTACAATATATATCAATAGACGTTCTTCAGACAGAGGAAAATGGCTAGCAGATTGAAATACAGGCGTACAAATAAAAGTGGAGACAGGGAATTATATGGGCAGATATAGGAGAGATTTTTATCACTATTTAAATGTCTTAGAAGATAATTATCTGTTAAAAATAATAGTAACAAGAGGTGGGGTTCACAATATTATAAAATATATGACAATCATATTTGGTAGTGATGACAGGGCCCAGGGTGGGTGAGATGGACACAGTCTAGTGAATGTTCTAATACAGGCAAAGCAAGGCATGATTGCTTGACTGCAGACTGTGCTGAATTAGAGATCGGCGCTGTAAGTTCTAAAGTAATTGCTTAATAGTAAAGAAACTCCAGGGAATTGCAACTAATACATGTGGAGATAAGGTGGAATGATAAAGACACACAGATGTAGGTTGGTGAAGGGGGCAAAAAGGATGAAGAAAAGATGGTACAAATAGGCAGATGATAGACGTAACCCACCAAAATATTATAAAATGTAAGTACTCTACATGCTCCAGTTAAAGGGAAGAGATTGTCATGTTAGATTAAAGAGCAAAACGAAACTATATGACATCTCTAAGAAGCTCACTTTAAATTCAAGTACACAGATATGTTAAAAGAAAACAGACGGAAAAATACGCTATACTGACATTACTCCACTGGTGATGGGTAATTTCTAACGGTAATTTCTAATGGTGACAGTAATTTCTAACAGAGTGAATTTCAATGTAATGTGGCAGAGAAAACGAAAGCCCTTTCATGGATGTTGCTGGACAATATATCAGGAAGTCATACGTTTAAATATTTAGGTATAATAGCAGAGCTCTGCAATATACGAAGGAAAAAGTGAACTCCAAAGAAATGGAAAACAGATCACAATTACAACCAGAGAGTTTAGTGCCCTCCCCTCAATTTTTGATAGAACAAATGGACAGTAAATTGCTAAGGTGATAAATGATGCTATCAACTATCCCAACGTAGCTGACGTTTATGGAGTCGCCACCAGCAGAGTCTATAGGGAGTATTTATCAAGGCAACACATTCTGGGCCATCAAACAAGTCTCAATACATTTAAAATGGCTCGATGCCTGTAAAGTATCTTCTCTAACTAAAATACTATTTAATTAGGAAATCGATGGCAGAAAAATCTGTTAAGTGTCAGTTTTTCAACAGCCAGGTGCTGTTGTTCAGTCTGTCCTGGCTGCCCTAGAGGCTGAGGCAGGAGCATTGCTCAAACCAATAATTCTTGCTTAACCTGGGAGGCAGGGTGAAAATATCAGTGGGCCTGGGGTGGAGCTCAGCCCAGTACAGACAAGGTCCTGAGTGCATTCCCCATCATGGGAAGGTAAATATTACACTTGCAAATGATATCCCTATGAAAGCCAGAATGTTCATATTAATATTCAATAATGTAAATTTTAGTACACAGAACAAATATAAAGATTAATGAAAGTCATTTCTAAGTCATTTCTGAGCCGAAATACTTCTGTGAGAAAGGAACATAAAAATAAATCCTGAAATATTTTGAACGGAATAAAAAGTAGATATACTAGCAAAATACATGTCCCTAAGGCAATATGTAGGAATTCACTACACTAAACATTACGTTAGAAAACAAACAAAATCTCAAATCAGTTATCTCTGTTTTCCTACCAGCAGATTTTAAAATAGGAAATTAGATTTAAAACAAATAGAAGGAAACAGTAAGAGTGGAAAGCCAGAAAATAGGCTATAAATATTGCAGAGAGAGGCGTGAATGAAAACAAAAATTCCTTACTGAGAAGATTTTTTAAGAATCAAGTAATCTCCGTGCAGATGTAGCAGGGGAAATAGAGAGGGAGAGAAGATACCAGCAACCTCATGGATGAGAGGACCCTCGTGTGGATCCCACAGATGAGAACGGGAAGGGGAAAGAAACATTAGGAACAACTCCTGCCTCTACGTCAGCCTCTTTAGATGAAATGGAAATTTTCTTGAATGACACAAACAACTAAAAATACTTCCCAGTCACGTAACAGAGACAGGATTCCATCCTTGTTCGTGACACACACCCTTTGCAGGGTAGAGGAGACTTTGCCACACTTGGGCTGCTCTGTCAGCCAGCAGTTAGAAGGTCACCTCCAGAGTCAAAGAAAACGTCTCCAACCACCTACGGCAGCTGATATAAAAAAATGGGCTGAGGAACGTCTAAAGTTCAATAGTAAAAAAAAAAAAATCAAATAACTCCATTCAAGGGCAAGTACAATCATTTTTCTAAGTGACTGTGTGCAGATACGGTGAACAGTGCAAATCAAACCACACTGAGGGTTTTGATTTACAAGGACGTAGCTCAGTGGCGCCTCTCCTGCTTGGCAGATGCAAGGCCCTGAGTCGAGGCATTATGGACTCCGCATCTATTGTGGCCAAGCAAGAGCAGGGGTGTTGAGTCACCTGCGGGGCCCCAGAGCCTGGGCCGGAAGTACCGGGCACGTCACTGAGCTCACATTCATGGGCCACAGCTAAGGGCATGAAGCTGCTTCTCTACTCAGGGCTAGAAAGGACAGGGTGGGGTAAATGTCTCTGCTCTAGATCGATAACAATATGTTCGATGCCACTGCTCGGAAGACTTCTGTTTTATTTGGGAGAAAAGGGAGACTGATAACTCTAAATATCTCAAATACACTTGTGGATCGTATAGAAGTCATGTAATTTTCGGGGCCTACGACAGCGCTTTTTACACAGAGTAGTTTAATCTTGGAAACGAGTGGTTTAATCCTGTCACAGTTATGTCAACACCATAAGTCTCACATTCCATTTAATAGTTTGATTGCTTGAGAGCTGCAATAACTTTGCAATAATTAGCAGAAGATGTTGAGCTCCAACGCTGAAGTTTGGTGGAAATAGCATTTTATTTCCATTGCAGTGTTGGTGAATATTGCAAAGATTTAAAAATAGAACACTCGAGTGCCTCTTTTTTTTTTTTTGTAATGAAGCACCTTCTGAGGTACTGATAGGTGCCAGTGCATGTTTCTCCCACTGCAGGAGTTCCTGCCAGGCATTAATTGGAAAATACCCGGGTGTGTTTCTGTTTAGGGTTCTTACAAGTTGCCAGCTCCTGTGGTCTTCTTATTGCTATTTTGTACCTTTCTCACGGGACACTACGGGAAATATTTTTTCAAAGGGAATAAAAGGCCCCTTGGTGTAATTCTCTCAACTGTAAATGCTCTGAACATATTCTAAATTAGGTTGAGTTTTAATTGAAACCTATTAGAATATTTGAGGGTAAATAATGTTCCCTGAACATTCTTTGCAAAGATATCACCCATGGTATGCAGATTTGAGATTATTCTCTACAGCCCTGCTCTCTTTTCATTTTAAAAGTAACTAGGCATCTTTTAAAGGATCTGGAGAAGGAAGAATTTCCATGTTATTTTAAAACAACTCAGAAAAATACCCAACTATTACATAGTGAGCTCTTTATTTTAATAGATACTTCATGACTTTAACACTGAAAGACATTCTGTAAACCTCATAACTGTCCAGAATGCTTATTTCTCATGAAATGAGTTGTATTCAACATTAGAAAGATTTTTTTTTTCTTTTTGGAGGCAGGGTCTCGCTTTGTAGTTCAGGCTGGCCCTGAGCTCACTATGGTGCCCAGACAAGCCGCCGCGAACTCAGCAATCCTCCTGTTTCTGCCTCCCGAGTGCTGGGATTACAGGCGTGAGCCACCACGTCCGGCATTGTGGTATGCGGTGTTGATTGTTGGTGGGTGTGTCTCCACGCCCAGCATTGTATGTGGTTACCGGTGATCGAACTCAGGTCCTTGCGCTTGCGAGGCAGGCGCCGGAACCACTGAGCTAACCCTCTGGCCCCTAAAAAGGTTTTTTATTCCATAAAACTTCATTGAATCTTGAGAAAAACGACACAAAACAGGCAGAGCCTCAGATTAAATCTAGTATGACTGAAAGAAACCAGGGTAACTGATTATCTAACTATTCAACCCCTAAACTTTGGAATTCTGGTGTGTAGAAGAAGTGGGGTTTTTTTTTTTTCCCCTAGAGACTTTCATTTTCTTCTTCAATATTCCTAGAGAGAGAGTGAAGCAGCAGAGAAAGAAAGGGAAGAAGGGTTGGAGGGAGGAAGGGAGGAAAACGGGATTGGAAATGATCAGAATAGTACATACAGCAGTACAAATTACCTGAAAATCACAGACACATACCAGTAATTAGTGATCTGTTAGTGGATATAGAGGTTTAAACAAGACATTGCACCTCAACAGGATTCATTTTGCATTCAATATTTAGGTCACTTCTTTGAGCTTCTAATACTTGCAGTAGTTCTGGCATCTTCCTCACAAACAAAAGGTCCCAAATTTGATCCCCAGTATGGTATCACATACTATGAAGCCAGGCATGGTGGTTCACACCCATAATCCCAGCACTCAGGAGGCAGAGGCAGAAGGATTGCTGTGAGTTCAAGGCCAGCCTAGGCTACATAGTGAGCTCAGGGCCAGCATGAACTACAAAGAGAGACCCTGTCTCAAAAAACTAAAAAACTAAAACTAAAAATAAAATACTTTCAGGTGTTACATTAAAAAAAAAACCTGCAAAAATATATTTGTTACATGATTATTGAGTTTCCTTAAAAGGCTTTAAAAATTATACCTATTACTATCAGAACCATATATGTGAATATCTCACTATTTAAAACTCAAGAATTAGCACATGTAAATGTTAAAGTAACACACTAAGTTATTTAAACTTCAGTAGCATGTAATTAAAAAATAACTACATAGCTATTAGAAATTTTTGGGGGAGGGGATTTAAAGAATTACGTGGCGGGTAATTTTCATTCTACCTCAAACTAGTTTTAATAAAAACTCAGCATGTAAGAATCCTTAGAAATCAAAATTTCAGTTCAAGACGCTCGTGTCATTTTCTCCTCTAATCTTCTCTGTAGTTCACTAATATATATATATATGTAATTTCACAGCAGATTAATATTAGTGGGAATTTTTCCTCAATGAAATATAAACACATGTACAGCACCATGAATTATGCAGAAAACGCTATCACTTAGAATCCAAAATACAGGAAGGGTCTGGGAAGGCTGGCATGAAACCCTGTCCACAACCTTAAGGGGCTACGCTGGTCTCTGTGGTTAGCACTTTTTTTTTTTTGAAACAGGGTCTCGCTTTTGTAGTTCAGGCTGGCCCTGAGCTCACAATGTAGCCCAGGCAAGCCTCGAACTCAGCAATCCTCCTGCCTCTGCCTCCTGAGTGCTGGGATGACAGGCGTGAGCCACCACGCCCAGCATTTGTGGTACTGATTGCAGACGGGCGTGAGTCACCACCCCTGGGATTGTTGCATGTGGTTACCGGGGATCGAACCAGGGACCTTGCGCTTGCTAGGCAGGCACCGGAACCACGGAGCTAAATCTCCAGCCGCGGATAAGCACTTCTTGACCCTGCGTGGGGCAGGATGCCAGTGAGGGGCACCCACTGGGGTTTCTTTCAGGGAGGGGAAGAAATGAAGAGAAGAATGGTTTCTAACAGGACGACACAGACTACTCGCTGCATGTGTGTCCGCTCCCTCCCGGAGCCTCATAAAATCACATAGTTGTTTTATGAAGGTATAGAATTCGGAAAGGAAGAAAATAGAAAAATAATGGGTGAATGGATAACGAAGGGAGAAAAAGAAAGTAGGTTAGAAGGGTGACCATTTTTAGAGAAGAGCAGAAACTGAGTTTTTTCCAAACCAGTGGTTATTAAATTGTGGACCAGTCACACTCGCATCATTTGGACCCTCACTAAAATGCAAATTCTTCGGCTCTGCTTGTGAATCAAATTCTGGGTTTTTGTTCTGCGACTTGATACGTTCAGGTTTCAGTGTCAAGGGCAGATCTGAGCAGCGATGCTCCAGGAAGTGGGTCCATCCTGTAGCCCCCAGGTCGGACTTGTCTGTGTTGCACGTCGATGCTTTGCCCTCACTGTAGCTGCCAAAATGATTGGCCCAAAAGATTGTGTATCAGCCTGCCGGCTCCGTGTGCACAGAGCTTCCAGCGCAAGCCGTGTACGCATTGGTCTCGTGGGGGTCACGTGACATTCAAGCCCCACCCCCCCGTTGGACTAAGAAACCCAAACAAGAGCAAGCACAGGGCTTGAGATGTGATGCTGACAGACTCAGAGGAAAGATTGACTTCAGGAGCCCAAACCACCTGAGCGGAATAAAGCAACAGCAGTACAACAGGGAGGGGCTCTTTAGGTGTTGAAACTATGATCGTTGAGATTGAAAGAGAAACCCATCTGGGAGAATAACATAGGAAGACCAGCCAACTTGGAATGGGCCCCCGTGTAGGCAGCAGGAAAATAAAAACACAAGACCTGCACCGCTCATGTTCTGAAATTTCAAAACAACGGGGCTTAAGGGAAGTAGGAAAAGTTATATATAAAACCCAAAAAGTCACAGGGTCACCCGGGACTGTAGCAGCTGCACTGTGGCTCCCAGGAGACAATAGGAAAATGGTGTCAGTTTCAGCAAGAAGTCTCTTACTAAGACCCAGGCAAATTATCTTTAAAGTGTGGGGATAGAAAAAAAATTCAGATACACAAGACTGCAAAAATTTATTTCCCAAGCTATGTTACTCTAAAAGCACCCTGCGTAAGCGACAGGAGATTTGGGGAAGGGGACCACCATCCCAGGATCTAGAAGAAGAGGGTCCCTGGGGGTGAAGGTATAGGAATTCTCAGGTGATGAAAGAGTAAGACAGTAGGAGCAACCAGACGAGGGTCTGGAGAACAGAGAACATCAGGAAGGAAGAACAGACCTAGCCCTTCACTTGATAGGTGAGAAGTACGACCGGGTCTGGGAAGTAACACATGAACAGAGCAATTACTAACTCAAGGGGAAAGCTGAACAACAGAGAAATGTAATCGTGGCTCAGCTTTGAAAGACACCCACGTAGTCGCATGAACTTAAGCGTTTATGTTTTTTAACAAACGATAATGTTACCATATGGACCCTTGTGTGAGAGAGGTGGTCTAAGCGGTCTGACCTTCCGTTTGTTAAGTCAGCCGTGAAAAACCAGATTCAGTGGAAAGGCCCTCCTCTCCTCTAACGGTTTATCTTGTGCTTTCACATCGTCTTCCCCCCAGAAACTTACCTGTCACACCCATCTTAGCATCCTTCCATCCACTCACCCATGCATTCACCCATGCATTCATCCACCCCTTCATCCCTCTTTCACCCACCCATCCACACACCCATCTTTGCATCCATGCTATTTGGGCACAAGAATTAATGGAGAAAGATCAGAGGGAGGCTTATCAAATGTGAATGGCCAGTTGTTCTGAGTGGGGAGACTTAGAATTATTTTTGCCTCTTGCCTTTTTATATTTGGACTGATCGGAATTTTTATTGTAGTGGTATCAGCATTAAAAAATCTTGGAGACTTGAAATTAAAATGATAGCTTTGAATGACTTTTAAGGCTGGCAAGTTAAATGATGTCATTTCCTTTTTATCATGCTTCTATACTGCAATCTCTCATTATGTGCTTTTAGTGCTCTTACAATCAAACTGCTTGTTTCATGTGGCTCATTTCCACCCTGACTATTTTTTGTCCATGTAAACAGCATTACATTATGTTTCATTTGCCTATGAGTCAGAAAATTATTCTCAGTCTATGCTGTTATTTATAGCCCCCTACGTATTTCACATTTGAAGTGGACACCAGCAGAAGGTCATATTTTTGCAGTGGATATTTTATCATAATTAACTTTCTGAAACAACGGAGTGTGTTTATGTGTGTGTGTGTGTGTGTACTTCTGTGTGTATTTGATTATTATTATTACTGGACTTTCCAAGGTGTTATTGAAAAGACAGATTTTGGTTTATTTGTAAAGTTTATTGGGTTCCTTGAAAATCAAACAAGTAGCCAGTTATCAAGAAGTTATATCTATTTTTACTTATTGGAATCCTGGAAGACAGCTCCATCTTCATTAAGGATAGGGACACTGAGACTGTCGTAATGGTTATAGTTGGGATGTAATTAAAGCACTATTCAAATTATTTAACAGTCAGGGGAGGGGACAGTTGGAATCAGCCAATCAGAGTGGTAGCTGCTGAACTGTAGAGAGCTAACAAAGGGTCTGCGTAGAGCTGCTCTTGGGCATTCAGGAAGCCTAGGGCAGCAGTTGTGAAGCCATTACCATGGAAATAACTCAGCCATAGAACTACTACCACTAGTTAATCACAGCCAGGATCATCGCAAAGACGAAGACCAGCCCTGGTTATGGTATCTTATGCTTAGACGTTACAAAATGCAAGCCTAAAGAACAAAGGCAAAAATTAAGCCATGATTTGAAGAGCTTTTATAAATCATTACTTGAAATCTCACCATGCCTGATCAATTATTTTGGGTTAAGTCTTATCATCCTTCTTTTAAAAATGAAATCATGTACCAAGTAGTAAAATCAGAGCTATGGCCAGCTGTTGCCACTGATGCGGGGCTCTCTTGAGCGGTTGAGAAAAGGACATCGAAACAGGAGGAGGTACAGGAGACAGTATAAGTAATGAATGGGGCCCTTGATGGATGTGCTGACTGCATAGGAAGAGACAAGACAGAGACATGGAGGAAAATGAGTACCAACAATCAGAAATGAGTTAGGAGAAATGCCAGAGGCAACCATTTTTCTGCTTGCTAATTTTTCCCAGGCTCCATTCTGGATAGAAAGCAAGAGAAATGTTGGCTCCTATATTTCATTCATCTCATGTCAGCTGCCAGCCAGTGTTGAATCTTTCTTGTGTCCTCTGCTCCAGAGCCAAACTCCATTTTCTACAAATGCCTCCTACTCTGTCTTGGGCTATTAGGGAGGCAAGAACATTAATTGTAATTAAACATGGACTTTGAGAGCTAGAAGAGGTCTGGGAGCTCAAAGATAAAATTATCTTTTGATGACATGGGTCAAGTAAGCCAAGACCTTGATTTGGAAAATCCGAGTTCTCATAGCCCTAACACTACTGGTGTTCTGGGCTGTATGTTTCCTTGTGGGGCCCCCATGCACTTTGAAAGCTTTTTTTTTGTCCTTTACCTTCCAGTAGCATTCTTTCTTGCCTGACAGTCACAGGTATTTTCAGTTACTGCTGAGACTCCCCGAGGGAGCAGAATTACCTCTAGTTGAGGACACTGGAAAGGTCTATGAAAAACACTTAATCTTGGAACGCATAGCATTTTGTCCTTGCAGATTTCTGCCTTGATTATGTTTCATGTCGGCTAATGTTAACATCAATTTTGATTTGCTAACCAAAAATGATTGACAAACACAGAAGCTGGCTGATAGATATAAAAAGTACCAGCTGGAAATGAATCTGGAATTTGAAACAGTTCATATTTGAAACATTTCAGCTAACCACAATATCGTCATGTTGTGGAGAAACACCTCCTCCTCCATATGACAATCATAAACTGTCACTCATGGGCCACCATTCTAGAGCCCCAGGACTCCGCGGGGGAAGAGCCGGCTGACTCATTTCTTAGAAGCCTCCGGCCCCTGCATGGTTAGGCATCCCCATGAGATTCTTTAAAGTCTCCTCCTCATTGCATGTGGTCTTTATGCTCTTCGGGAAGCCACAGGGTACACCTTGTTCACATCACGGAGCACGCTGTCACACTGAGGGCCAAGAGTCTAGTTACTGAAAAAGGAAACCGATGACGAGGCCCTTGGAAATCGCTTCCTGTTATACATTCTAACATCTAAGATCTATTTTGGTTGAGGCAGGGTTTCTTCCAAATACTAACGCTTTGCTTTGTTGTTTTCTGACACTGATATCCCAAATACCTTGGCTTTCTCAACTCCTGGCAGTCTGCTTGCTACCTATCTTTTTGGTGTGCCATGTTTATTTTCTGAAGCTGATCTTGACAGCTGCTTGATCATAGAGCATTAGTCTGCCTCCCCCACTGCATACAGTCGTGCGCCATTGGTGCAGCCACGTAAGCCTTTTCTAGACTGTGCTCTCACTGAGCTATCCTCTCTCAGTGCCTTTTAGTGAGTTTGGGATCATGCAGTACAGAGAAGACCAGGGAAGGCTCTGCCCTGGGG
>PVIC010059432.1:0-10119 GCA_004025085.1 Thryonomys swinderianus | reverse complement strand
GGTCTCGCTTTGTAGTTCAGGCTGGCCCTGAGCTCACCATGGTGCCCAGGCAAGCTGCCGCGAACTCAGCAATCCTCTTGTCTCTGCCTCCCGAGTGCTGGGATGACAGGCGTGAGCCACCACGCCCGGCACTGTGGTATGTGGTGTTGATTGTTGGTGGGCGTGAGTCTCCACGCCCAGCATTATATGTGGTTTCCAGGGATCGAACTCAGGTCCTTGCGCTTGCGAGGCAGGCGCTGGAACCACTGAGCTAACCCTCCGGCCCCACACTTGTAATTTTTAAAGCCATTTGTGACTGTCTTCTTGGAAGATATTTCTTTTTAGTGATTCAAATTTATTTTTGATATCTATAAAGGAAAGTTTGAATTGATCTTGCACAAGAGCAAAAAACGTATGTGGAAAAGTTCAACCTGTACTCTAGAAACAGCTACTAGAATTTAATTTTCTAAAAGAAGTTCTTAATTTCTCTTAATTTGTTCCTCGATCCTCATAGTTATTTGAAGAAATGTAGAACAGTTTGATTTCATTTTACTGTTTGTACTTCAGTGCTAAAGGGTAGTGCCTGGCTTGGAGGGTCGGCTGGGTCTTCTGTCTGAGGGGCGTGCCGCACAGCCCAGGATGGGGAAGAACTAGGAGAAATCAGAACTGTTTCTTAACTCGTGGGTTTGGAGGTCCTGGAGGAGGAGACACTTCTAGGTGTGACCACAAGACGGTGGGGAGGGCTGGAGATGTAGCCCAGCGGTTCCGGAGCCTGCCTGGTGAGCTCAAGGTCCCTGGTTTGATCCCTGGTGACCACATACAACAATGCCGGGCGTGGTGGCTCATGCCTATCATCCCAGCACTCGGGAGGCAGAGGCAGGAGGATTGCTGAGTTCGAGGCTCGCCTGGGCTACACAGTGAGCTCACAGTGAGCTCAGGGCCAGCCTGAACTACAAAGCGAGACCCTGTCTGAAAGGAAAAAAAAGGCACAAGATGGTGTGGAAATAAATACACCTGGAACACATGGAAAGGGGTGTTCGCTGGTTCATGCAGCAAACACTCACCTGGTAACTCCCAGCACATGCCAGGAACGTGGTTGGCACAGGGAAGCGGAAGCAGGGCCGGTGCTCCAGCAGGGGCGGCACCACCTCCCGGAAGTGGGCTGGATCAGGCGCAGTGCTGGGGAGCGGGAGGTGGTGTCCTCAGGCAGAGTGAGGGCCGGGGGCTTCGGGGCTCTGCTGGCACACGTACTGGAAGAGCCCTGGGCCCTGCCCCGTGAGAGGGCAGCAGGGGGCGCGCTGCTGAGCACGCCGGCCTCACAGGGCCTGTGAGAGGGAGCCCCCTGCAGGCCGGAGGCGGGCAGGCAGGGTGCCGGGGAGGCGTCGGGGCTCAGCCGAGGGAAGGACGGCCTTGACCCGGGAGATGGGCGCGGGCAGCAGCACTGCAAAGACCGCAGTGGACCCGAGGCCTGAGCTTGGCCGAGGACTGGGCGTCTGGGGAGGTGAGCTGCAGGACAGAGGGGCGCATGCCTGTGGCCCATACCTAGGAGGCTGAGGCAGGAAGACCGCCCCGTGTGTGATGCCAGTGTGGGCACATAGCTCAAGACTAGCCTGTAGCACACAGTGAGACCTTATCTCAGAAAAGCAAGTGAGCTCAGTGAGGAGGGAACCGGGAAGATCCTGCGCAGACCTGGGAGCCGGGGTGAGGAACAATACAGAGTAGCGGGTGCTGGTGGCTTCATGTTGAGTATGTGTAGTTTTTTTGTGTCACTTTCTGAGTGTTAGATAGCGTGAGGACACACAGGCAGCTTGAAAAATAGTGTTTAGTTTAATGTTTCCCAACATTAATAGCCCAATGACACAATGCAATTTTGACTTTGTTTAGTTTCCTTTTTTTTTTTTTTTTTTTTTTGAGACAGGATCTCACTTTGTAGTTCAGGCTGGCCCTCAGCTCACTATGTAGCCTGGGCAAACCTCGAACTCAGCAATCCTCCTGCCTCTGCCTCCTGAGTGCTGGGATGACAGGCGTGAGCCACCACGGCCGGCACTGTGGTGTGTGGTACTGCTTGCTGGTGCGCGTGAGTCAGCACACCCGGTATTGCTGTATGTGGTTACCTGGATTGAACCAGGGCCCTTGGGCTTGCGAGGCAGGCGTCGAAACCACTGACCTAAATCTCCGGCCCCTTTCCCAGCCTTTTCTAAGGGTGCACAAACTTCCTTTGACGGACACAAGTTTCCAGAGCTGTGTTTTCCGCAGGCAAAGTGCCGAAGCTAAAGCACCAAGGCGTTTGGGTGGAATTCAGTGTGGGCCCTGAAGGCCTCGCATAAATCCTGGAAGGGCTTTGCTTGCTGGGAGCCGGGAATCAAGCTGGGGGGGGAGGGGCGGTGCACAGAATCAAGCCCAGTCTTGACCTCAAATTGCTTTTTATCAGCTGGGTGAGGAGCCACCCACTTAAAGAAAAGGCCTATTGTTTGTCGGGGCCCTAATTAGTTGCCCCCCCATCTTTTGGGCCTCTCTCCTGTCAGGGAAGGAAAGGTTACAGCTGCAGATCTGAAGGCCTGGCCCGTCCCGGGGGAGCACAGACTTCTCCCCAGCGGGTTTGCCGTGGCCCTGAGCGCCTCCTCCAGGCCTCGGCTGGCAGAACAGGCGCGGCTTAGCCTGTGGCGGGAAACGGACTCTGCGGTGGGTGATACTTACCGGACGAAGTGGATAAGTGCTTTGAGGTGAAGTCTGTGAGCTTCGGTATAAAATATGCCGGTATAAAATATCCCGTTCAGTTCAGTGTGTTGTCATTGTCACTTTCTCCAGGGACCTGGAAGCCATTTTGCGTCTAACAGGTGACATTTTTTTTTTTTTGAGACAGGGTCTCGCTTTGTAGTTCAGGCTGGCTCTGAGCTCACTATGTGGCCCAGGCAAGCCTGGAACTCAGCAACCCTCCTGTCTCTGCCTAACAGGTGACATTTTACAACGGGGTTCCTTCCCTCCGGCAGTATTCTGTCAGAAACATAAATCGAGCCTCTTGTTTGCTAGGAAGTGAGCAGGCACAGCAGAGTGGAGGCCAGAGTGCGGCCCTGTTGGGTGGAGACCGCGAGCCAGGGCTGCTGGTTGCTGCTGAAGAGGGGCGGGCCCAGTTCGGGTCGGGCTTGGGGCGGCGGGCACACGGCCCTCACCCCTGCGTCTGCCCTGGACGTGCTGGGCCGTAGCGCCGCAGGGCGGGTGTGAGGACGGAGGGGAGTTAAAGGGGCTGAAGGGAAATGGGCAGCGCCCAGGCCTCGAAGACCGGTGGTCCTCGTGTTCCACCCCGTCCGTCAGCTTCTGAGCGCTCAGTTTTTAAACATAGGATCAGAAGACTTTAGGGCACTAGTGTTGGGCAGATTTCAGGGGCAAAACTCTTCTTGACGCAGATGTGTTTATTTTGCAGCTTCTCATCATTACCGTTTGGATTTGATAAGGACATCGAGCGGCTCGTGCAGGGAGAGCCGTTCTGAGCTGCGGCTGCTCCTCTTCCTGTGCCGGCCCGGAGGCCCCGCTGTCGGGCGCCTGCATCTTTCTCGAGAGCCGGCGTCTGACTTCTGGAGGGCCTGGCGCGGCTCTGCACGGCTTTCATTTTTGGAATGCTAGCAAGGCAGCTGTTCCACAGCCCCAGCTGCTTTCACGGGATTTATAGAGGGGAGGAGCGGGAGCACCAGGACAAAACGAGTGGGAAAGTGTTTCTAGACTTTGGTTTCAGTCTAAATCCTTTGAGAAGAATTATTTCCCTTGGAATTAGAAGGGAATAAAGTTAATGAATCAGACACTGCAATGTGCAGGTTTTATGACTTGTAGTTGTATTGAGAAATTAGTTTTTCTTTGCTATTACTTTATGTATTTGATTTAGAAAACACTTTTAAACCATTAGATTAAATGTTTTCCTATTAACAACTAAGTTAAGCAAGAGCTACTTAATTCAGAGGATTCAGAGAATTTCAGGGTATAAATCTTCTCACCTTCAGGTTTTATACATAAAATACTATGCTGTGTATCTTTACTGATGAAGTCAAGTCTGTGGAACTTGTTAAATGCTTTGTTACCTCATAATGCATTTATATATTTACTTTTCGAGACAGAGGCTTGCTCTATAGTTCAGGCTGGGTCTGAGCTCACTATATAGCTAAGGCAAGCCTGGAACTCAGCAGTCCTCCTGCCTCTGCCTCTGGAGTGCTGGGATGACAGGTGCGAGCCACCACGCCTGGCACTGTGTCGTGTGGTACTGATTGCTGGTGGGCATGAGTCACTATGCCTGCTTGTCTGTGGTTGCCAGGGATGGAATTTGGGACCTTGTGCTTGCTAGGCAGGCGCTGGAACCACTGAAAAAATCTCTGGCCCTTATTTGTTTCTCTTATCGATTTGCTATGGGTAATGTTTCTACAACTACGAGTAAAAATGGTGACAACAGACAACCTCGTCTCATTCCTGATTTTGGAAACTTTCAGTTTTTATCCATTTAGGGTGCTATTGGCTGATGGTTTGTCCTAGGTGAGTTTTGTCAGATTGAGATAACAGACCATCTGTTTCAATTTTCTGTAGTGTTTTTATCATGAATGGGTGTTGGGCCTTGCTCAGCGCTTTTCCTGCATCTATTAAGACGATCACGTGGCTTGTGTCCTTGGGTCTGTTGCTAGAGCGTGTCCCGCCTGCTGGTTTGCACATATCGAGCCATCCCTGCGTCCCCGTCCCTGAGATGGACCTACTTAGTCATGGTGTGTCAGCTCCTTGACATTTGCTGCATTCTGCTTGCCACTTTCTTCCTTTTTCTTCTGTTGGAGTTCTGGCGATCAAACTCAGGACCTTGCGCTTGCCAGGCAGGTGCAGGGTGCCACTGAGCTCCATCCCTGACCTCAGAGACTTTCCTTATAAACTAAAGTGTTTTTGTTGTTGTTGTTGTTTTTGACACCAGAGGTTGAACTGAAGACCTTGAACTGAAGACTAAAACAGGTGCTGGGGAAAAAAACCCAACAGGGGCTGGAACCACTGAGCTAACTCCCCAGTTACTAGTTTCTTATTGAGGATTTTAGCACCTGTGTTCATGAGGGACGTTGGCTGTAGGTCCTTTTTCTGGTCGATGCTTCTCCGGTTTGGGGTCAGGGTGGCGCTTGCTTCCAGGAATGAATGTTAGGGTATTTCGTTACAGTTTGACAAGTAGCAGCATTAGGTCTTCTCTAAATTTCCTGTAGGATTTGGTAGTGAATCTGTCACAGGCTGTAATTTTCTATGTTAGTAGATTTTATATTACATCTTCAATTTCATTGGCTCATGCTGATTTGTTTAGAATTTTTTTTAGTATTTTTTAAAATTGAATTCTTTATTGGTACAATTTATATACATCTCAAAATCACGTATAACATTGGGGAATTTGTACCAGTCTATGACACAAGTTAATTCTCCTTTTCACCATATCCCTACCCACCCACACCTCACCCCCTTTATACATGCTCTTTTATTTTCTTTCAGAATCATATTTATTCCTTCCTCTTATCACATTCCCACACCAAGTTTCCTATGGAAATTTCCCACTCTGTAAAAGCTGTCATACTTTCTAGAGCTCATTTGCATCTACAGGTGTTCATGCCAAAGAGAAGATCTGGAATTTGTCTATCTGTGATCTATTGATTTCACTTATTAGTATATCCTCCAGGTGTCTCCATTTGCACCTAAATGGATTGATCTTGTCATTCTTTATGGCAGAGTAATACTCCATTTTGTAAAAAAACCACATCTTCTTTATCCACTCTCCAGTTGATGGACATTTGGGTTGTTTCCAAGACTGAGCTATCATGAACTGAGCTGCTATGAACAAGGGTGTACATCTGTCTTTCCAATGTGATTTTAAAAATTCTTTTGGGTATATTCCTAGCAGGGATAGAAATTTTTTTTTTTTTGAGACAGGGTCTCGCTTTGTAGTTCAGGCTGGCTCTGAGCTCACTGTGTAGTCCAGGCAAGCCTCCAACTCAGCAGTCCTCCTGCCTCTGCCTGCCGAGTGCTGGGATGACAGGCGTGAGCCACCACACCTGGCACTGTGGTATGTGGCATTGATGGCTGGTGGGCGTGAGTCTCCATGCCCAGCATTGTATGTGGTTACCGGGGATTGAACTCAGGACCTTGTGCTGGCGAAGCAGGCACCGGAACCACTGAGCTAAATCTCTGGCCTTCCCCATTAATTTTTTTTTTTGCTTTTGAGACAGGGTCTCACTTTGTAGTTCAGGCTGGCCCTGAGCTCACTATGGTCCCCAGGCAAGCCGCCACGAACTCAGCAATCCTCCTGTCTCTGCCTCCCGAGTGCTGGGATGACAGGCGTGAACCACCACGTCCGGCATTGTGGTATGCGGTGTTGATTGTTGGTGGGCGTGTCTCCACGCCCAGCATTCTATGTGGTTACCGGGGATCGAACTCAGGACCTTGTACTTGAGAGGCAGGCGCTGGAACCACTGAGCTAACCCTCCGGCCCCTTCCCCATTAATTTTAAGAGGTAGAATCTTGAAACAGTCTCAAAACTGAAAATCCAACAACAGCTTCAAGACTTCTCTGTGGAGTCATTTCTTAAGCCAGAAACTCCTTGAGCGGGCAGACCGCTGCTTCGAGGCGCAGCCTTCCGGTGCGTCTCTCCGGAGGCCCTGGGGGTCGCCGCCGTGCTGGGGTCACCGCAGGGCCGCAGCTTGTCCCGCCCCCGTGCTGCCTGGGCTGCGAGAAGTCGCGACTTGCTGCGTCCCCGTCTTTGTTGAAGTCTCCTCACTCTTCACACGGCCTTGCGTCCTGGGTTCCGAGGCTCGGCACCCCGACTCCAGTGTCAGAACGTCAAATCTCAGTCAGACTTTCTGTGCTGTTCACCGATCTGAATCTTCCCAGAAGTCTCTATTTTGGTCATTCTCATCAGCCTGATATTCCTATGCATTTCTGTCTTCCTTCCATACATTATACTTGCTGAAAAATTACTAGTTAAGAGAACGAATGACTGTTCTTGTCTCCCGCTCACTGGGTTCTCAGGGTCTCGACTGTCTCATCTGTCACGTGTCCAGGCTGCGTGGTCCCTGCGGCTTCACGTGGGGAGTTTGTGACGTCAAAACCCGTATGTTGTCTAGTGACCTCGCATCTGTGTGTCTCAGTCTCCATTCTTGGTTTTAGGCTTGAATTGTTTGCGCACCTGTCTGTCAAGATGCTGCCTTTATATCTCTTCGTCAGCTCTTGAACGGATACCTCGAATTCTACAGGTTCAAGATGAAGCACACGACTGTCTCCAGCTACAAACCTGCCCCCTTGTTCTTGGGTAGTTGGCACGCTTGGGCACAGAAAAGCCATTCGAGGACTTAGGGAGGGAGGGGTTATATTTTCTCACCACCATGAGTAGCTCAGGAAGAAAGTCAAGTTTGAAATAGAATATCAGCCATAAATATATTTGGAAAAGTAGGAATGAGAATTTGCATGAAAGAGAAAATGCTATTGTGTTTTCCGGATGGATCGGGCCATCGGCTTTCAGGGAGGCCGTCAGGATCCCTGCCCCCCCCTGCCCTTCCGAGTTACGTTCTCGCGTGGTCGCTGTCCCCACCCCCACGAGCGCGGCCAGCTCATGACTTGGGGACACTGAAT
Organism: Thryonomys swinderianus; assembly: GCA_004025085.1. NCBI lineage: Eukaryota > Metazoa > Chordata > Mammalia > Rodentia > Thryonomyidae > Thryonomys > Thryonomys swinderianus. The sequence goes on along the minus strand of PVIC010059432.1, from coordinate 2,520 downwards.
CTTCCCAGTCCTGGGGTCTGTGGCAGCCCTGGCCTGTGGGAAGCCTGACTCCCGAGACCACCCAGCCCAGCTGCTCTCTCACCCACAGAAATGGGGAACGGTCAATGTCTGCTGTGCTGAGCCGCTGTGTTTGGGGGGGTTGTTACACGGCAGTCGCTGACTCGTGCCAAGACTTCTGATTGTGCGCATCGCTCTGTGTCCCGAGCTTCTGAGCCACAGCGCGGTGGGGAAGTGGGTCGCTCGGTGTTCTAGCTCTGGTCACAGCTGTCCGACTCTGAGGACCTGAGAACCTGACAGTCACTCAGAGAGGTGGAGAAAAACCTTTTCTACACCAGCAGGCTCCGAGGAGTTCTACTCGAAGCCTCAGTGCTCCACCAGAGACGAGCGACTACTTATTTAGGGATCTACAGAGTAGTGAGCATGCTCACTGCAGCAGGGGGTGGGGTTACAGTGCATTCCTGAAACGCATGCGTGTGAGCAGGACTGGGGATTCAACTCAGGGCCTTCTGCTTGCATGGTAGGTGCAGCACCACCTGAGCTAAATCCCCAGTTCACACTCAAATTTTTTTTTTTTTTGAGACAGGGTCTCGCCTTGTAGTTCAGGCTGGCCCTGAGCTCACTATGGAGCCCAGGCAAGCCTCGAACTCAGCAACCCTCCTGCCTCTGCCTCCAGAGTGCTGGGATGACAGGCGTGAGCCACCACGCCCGGCACTGTGGTGTGTGGTATTGACTGCTGGTGGGCGTGAGTCACCATGCCCAGCATTATATGTGGTTACTGGGGATCGAACTCAGGACCTTGCACTTATGAGGCAGGTGTCGGAACCACCAAGCTAAATATCCACCCCCCATTTACTTATTTTTCTAAGATGGTCTTAGCTATGCTTTTATATATTGCTATTTATATATTTATATATATACTGACAGCATTTAAATGCTTCTTTTGATAACAGCTCACAGGTTATTGAAGTTCATCTACCTTTATACACGGGGAACAATGAATGGAATGTGAGTGCCATCATATTCCACAGCTAGGAGGAAACCTACAGATCATCTAGTGATCAGGGACGCTGAAAGTTAAAGGGAGTCGTTCACAGACTATGTAATATTTTGTATGCTGAAAGCTTACGGAAACAAAAATATATGAGGGAGTCTCTTTGTGTCTGTGCACAGCAAAAACAAGAGCTTACTTTAAAAAATTAGTCAACAGCTCTTTTTGGGGGCAGGTTGATTAGCTTTGAAATATTTCTAAAATATTTTACCTTGATGTCTTCTTTGAACCTTATTTACAAAGAGGGAAAGCTGTTTCTGACTCCCTCTCGCCCCTTTTGCCGCTAAAGAAATAACCTAGCCGCGCTCGCTCTGAGACAGAAATCCATCCAGCCTTTGTTCTCCGGATTCTTCCAGCCCGGCCGGGCACCACCCGGCTGGCTCGGATTAGAGCTGAGCCGCTGGCCGCCCCGGGGCATGGAGTCGCCAAGTCGGATGACAGAGGCTTTTCACACAGGAAAGGCGGTGCTCAGCTGTGGCCAAGCCCGGCGTCGGGCCGCTGGACGACGGCTGCACGGTTGCAGGCCCAGCGCCTGGAGAGGCCCGCGGCCGGTTCCCGCCGCGCTCGCGGGTGGAGCCGGGGAAACTCCGGAGCGGGAGCCCCGCGCTGCTCCGTGCGCCCCGGGCCCGCCAGACCCCACCAGCGTCCCGCTGCGCAGCCCTTTCCCTGTTCCTGCAGAGCCCCAGTGTGTGAAGGGCTCCTTAAATCAACCCCCGTCCCGGTTGGGAGAACTTGTTCGGCAGAAACGCGCCCGCTGCGGTGTGAAGCTCCGAGGCTGTGCTGCGCGGTCCCCGGCTCCTGGCCGGCTCCGAGGCCGTCCGCTCGGGCGCACGCCGGCTGCTCCCGCGGGCACAGCGGGCACAGCGGGCCGCGAGCGTGTGGAGAGGGCGGTGTGGACTGCAACCGGCTTCCTCCCCACACTGCTTTAGATTCGGGATTTTTTCCTTTTGCTGTTGTGTATGTGACAGGCTTTGTTTTTCCCCCACTCCTCCCCCCTTTTCGGTACCTTTTTGGTTTGTTTCTTTTTTCCTTTTTAAAAAAGAGCTTACCAGTGATACCTACTTTACAGAGCTCGTGCGAGGAGTAAAGGAGAACGTGCTCCTTGCGAGCAGAGCCTGTCACGATTCACTAGGTTAATGTTTTAATTTCACCCGTGAAAAGAGCTGAGTTCACAGCCCTGATTTCACGCCCCAGCTGTTGGGGGAATTTCAGTTGTCGGCAGCTGCTGAGTCCTGGGCTGGCGGGGTCTCTGCGAGTGAGAGGCCGGGGACGCGGGGCCCTGGGGTGCGGGCCGGGGCCGGGGTCGCGGGGCCCTGGGGTGCGGGCCGGGGCCGGGGACGCGGGGCCCTGGGGTGCGGGCCGGGGCCGGGGACACGGGTCCTGGGGTGCGGGCCGGGGCCGGGGTCGCGGGGCCCTGGGGTGCGGGCCGGGGCCGGGGACGCGGGGCCCTGGGGTGCGGGCCGGGGCCGGGG
>PVIC010059431.1:0-10112 GCA_004025085.1 Thryonomys swinderianus | reverse complement strand
ATGACAGGACAATGTTTGTTGCAGGTCTCTTTCTATTATCTGGGGCCCCTTGGAAACAGCACTTTCCTGGGGGGTCCTCCTTGAATCTGTAATAACCCTTGAGAGTTCTCACTCCTGACACATCATGGTAGGTATTTGAGCAGAACAATCACATCATGTTTGTTACCATAATACAATAAATGCCAATATCAGTATTAAAACACAGTAAATAAAACAAAAAAGGTTTGTTAGATTCTATACTGGATACTTTGAGCTTATGAGTTACCTCTATGTCTGACTCCTCACTGCACAGCTCCGGGATACAGTGTGGTGCTGGGCGGCCTTCAGTCCACTGGAAATGGCCTGCACCCTGCAGCCGGTCCGCGTGCTGCTCACTCAGTTCGCCGGAAGCATGGCACGGTGGGCTCGGAGTTGCTCGGTCCGGTCCGCCCGCCGCAAGTTCCCCAGTCCGCTGGACTCACGGCACGGCGGGCCCGGGGCTGCTGGGTCCGGACCGTCCGCCGCAAGCTCCCCAGTCCGCTGGACTCACGGCACGGCGGCCCCGGTGCTGCTGGGTCCGGTCCGTCCGCCGCAAGCTCCCCGGTCCACTGGACTCACGGCACGGCGGGCCCGGGGCTCAAAACACATCTTCTTTATCCACTCTCCAGTTGATGGACATTTGGGTTGTTTCCAAGATTGAGCTATCACGAACTGAGCTGCTATGAAAAAGGATGTACATCTGTCTTTCCAATGTGATTTTTAAAATTCTTTTGGGTATATTCCTAGCAGGGTGATAGCAGAGTCAAATGGGACTCCTAGTCCTAGTTTGGCTTAGGCAGAGACTTTACAGGTAAAACCTCTATAGCACAAGAACTAGCAGAAAGAATCAACAAATGGGATCTCATCCTACTGAAAAGCTTCTGCACAGCAAAATCAGTTGCTTGCACTGCTAAAAGACAACCAACAACATGGGAAAAAATCTTTACTAGCTGTTTATCAGACAAAGGGCTATTATCTACAATATATAAAGAAGTCAAACAGATCAGCCTCCCCATGTTTAAAGACCCAATTCAAAAATGAGTACCTGAAATGAACAGACACTTCTCAGAGGCAGAAGTCAAAGCAGCCAAGAAGCATATGAAGAAATGTTCAATATCACTGGTCATTCGAGAGATGCAAATGAAAACAACACTGAGATTTCATCTCACTCCAGAAAGAATGGCCGCTATCACAAAATCAACCAACAATAAATGCTGGCGTGGCTGTGGGGAGAAAGGAACCCTTCTCCACTGTTGGTGGGATTGCAGACATGAGGGATTTTTTAAGTCCAAGGGTTTCTTGCAGCTATTTGAACAAATTCACTTGGGTAGTATAATGGTAAAGACGCCTTTACATTTCTAGTAATAAAAGCTGTGACTATCCCACTTCATGGAAACTTTTTGCTTAGATTTACAAGAAAATTTTTTTCTAAAAGAATGTAAGATGTCTTAGAACATTCTTTACTTTCCTATATCATATTTATACGTACACTGTAATTTAATCCTAACTACACCTGGTCGTAGGAAATGCTATGTCTCTTATTTTAAAAATATTACCATAGTGGGTCAGGATGTAACTTAGTTGCACAGCACCTGTCTGGCAAGTGAGAGGTCCTGAGTTTGTTACACACACACACACACACACACACACACACACACACACACACACACACAATTATCCTAGGGCTTTGATGAAGTGAATAGCTCACAAAATAAAGATAATATACAGCAGTATCTAATCTTGAGCACATATATTTTACTTTTCTCAATTAATTACTCTGCTTTATATATAGTACAGTAAAATTTCAGGTTGATTTTTTTTTTTCTTTTTGAGACAGGGTCTCGCATTGCAGTTTAGGCTGGCCCTGAGCTCACTATGGTGCCCAGGCAAGGCTCCGTGAACTCAGCAATCCTCCTGTCCCTGCCTCCCGAATGCTGGGATTACAGGCGTGAGCCACCACTTCCGGCACTTTTTTTTTGCTTTTTGAGACAGCGTCTCGTTTTGTAGTTCAGGCTGGCCCTGAGCTCACTATGGTGCCCAGGCAAGCTGCCGCGAACTCAGCAATCCTCCTGTCTCTGCCTTCCGAGTGCTGGGATTACAGGCATGAGCCACCACGTCCGGCATTGTGGTATGCGGTGTTGATTGTGGGTAGGCGTGTCTCCACACCCAGCATTATATGTGGTTACCGGGGATCAAACTCAGGTCCTTGCGCTTGCGAGGCAGGTGCCGGAACCACTGAGCTAACCCTCTGGCCCAAGGTTGATTTTTTTGAGACAGAGTCTCACTTTGTAGTTCAGGCTGGCCCTGAGCTTGCTATGTAGCCCAGGCAAGCCTTGAACTGAACAATCCTCCTGCCTCTGCCTCCCAAGTGCTGGGAGTACAGGCATGAGCCACCACACCCAGCTAGGTTGATTTTTTGGTGTTCACAAAGTATAGGACCTAAGCTAACTGTAATTATTTAATGTCACAGTTGCATTATATTTCATGAATGCTAGTACATAGTTGATAATAAAGTATTGAATAAGATACCTTATAAATTTAGATGTGCAACTGATTGCATTATGTATAGCTTTAATATCCTGAATAATAATTCTGTAATGAAATACTCAATTCCAACTGAATATTAAGTCTTATCTTTCAGCAAGTAAACAATTTATCTTGGATTTAGGCTTGTAACAATGACTAAGACTTCAACTTAGATCTTTTTATCATTAGATATTAATGATATCTATCCAGGTATTAGGAAGGTTCATACTAGCATTATTAAAATTTTACTTACAAGGATAGGTTGCCACTAAGTCTCTTTAAGTTCATAAATGGAGCTTTCTAATCCTAGTGTACCCATACTTTATATCAGTTTAAATAAGTAAAACTGAATTCATATTATACATTTAATGAGAATATGCTTCACAGATTTTTCTATTGTTCTCTTTTATATACAGTTCTTTTCCCTGAAGCTTTCTACTTTGTTACAAAGCAATTTCATATTGGTGAGTGAAAATTTTTATCTGAAAAGGGTACATGATAGCAGATTTTAGAAAGATAAAGCATTCTTCCATATGACACTTTGATTTGCATTGAATAAACCAAGTGAATGTCTTTAAAATCTTCTGAAAAATAAGTGACCATAATCACTGCTAATTTACTCCAATAGGTTTTACCCCTCTGCTCTGTGTTTGTGAGATAACACTGAATATTTCTTGCAGTCTCTTGTACAATAAAATCTGTGTGCAACACTGAACACTTTTTGTAGGCAACGGTCATGCTTAAAATGCACTATCAAGATCACTACTTGAAAAAAGAGTAAATGTTGTATCCCAAGGCATATCTTTTTGGTTACCTCCTGGAAAGCTCTCAAATACAGTATTCCTATAAGATTTATAGCATATATGACATGATCTTTCATGGGGTAAAGTTCGCTTTGCTGAAGCACTCATTGTTTAGCAATTTCTTTTGAAAATCTGGCTTGCCATGGAAAATACATTAGTGGTCCAAAATAATCTATAAAGGATTAAAAAATTTCACTATGTGTTCTGAAAACACAACCCACTTTATATAAAAATAGTCTCATTGATTACACTTAATTAGACATAATATGAATGCCATACATCGTAGTAGAAATTGCATCAATGAACCATTTTATTAACTGAGTTTAACATCCAAATTCTTACATACAAAGAAAAATGACTCTTGAAGCCAAAAGATGCTTCACCTTGGAATTTCTCTTTCCTTCTAAATGCTCCTTCAGCACAAACACATAGAAGGTTGTTCATTAATATTGTAAACCTTTACCGGTTTTTTTATTCAATCTCAATGGCTATTCTACTACAAATTGTATTTTATCTTTTACCTGTTATTACTATTGATTATGAGATACTTAAAATATATTGTTTCAGAGAATAAACACCAGAAATCCTGAGAATGCTTGCATTGTCCATGTTCTAATGTATTTCTGAGAGAAAGGTACAAGCTTTCAGGCTGTGTTTCTCCCAATAGATATTTTTTTAAAAAATGCTACTGGGTGATGAGCACTTTATTAGATACTTTTATTGAGGACTCAGCTTAATTTCTTTGACTAAATGAGTGCACTTCTGTCAGTTGTGTCTCTACTAATACTCTACACACCATTATTTCAGATCTAGTTGAGGACTCTAGATACATGTTTGGAAGTTCTGAAGGAGAGCTTTTTAAGCAAATATCTTGATTCTTGAGATCAAGATATTGATCTTGATTCTCATTTTTTTCTCATTCCCCCATGCACTCCACAACCCCTACCCCCTAAATATATAAGCTTTGTTTCCCCATTTTTTATTACCAGAACAATGAAGGATTTTTGAAGTCCAAGTGTTTCTTGCAGTTTATTTGGACAAATTCACTTGAGTAGTATAATGGTAAAGAAGCCTTTACTGTGCATAGTAAAGAGAGAAGAAGACAGCATAGTATTTGCCTATTACTATGTATGCCATACATTCTCCCCTGACAAACAACTGGAGAGAACATTTCTGACCATAAGTAATTGAAGAGTCACATAAGAGAGAAGGGTCTGGTTAAACACAAAACCAATCAAGTTTATATGTATAGGTAGGTAGAAGAATAATAACAAGAGAATTCATGTTTTCAGTGAGCAGGTGTGGATAGAAGCTGAGATATAAAAGGATGAAAGGAAAGAAAATAGGATCTGTGCCCTGCAGTCCTTGGAGTCAATGTTACACTAGGCCACTGACCCAAAACACAACAATGCCCAATCAACAGAAACAATGAATCAGACTCAAGGCTAAAGTCGTAGGCCTGAGCAACTCTCTGTCTGGAAACTTTAAAACCTAACAAGGTCATGATGAAGTCAAACTGTTCTTTTTCTTGACAGCCAGTGCAGATAGCAGAGCACAAACTTAATTTGTTCACAGCTGTGGAATGCACTGAACATTTCTGCACAGAGTAACTTGCTTGTGAAGAAGATGCTCTGCTGAAATTCCTGCAGCTAGAGAATCAGCAACATCAGGCTGGTTTGTTCATGAAAGAAGGGCTCTTATAACTGTAGGCAAAGAAACAGTGCAAAGTGGATGTTGTTCTAATGGGATGGGAGAGGTCCTAAATTAATGCTATTTCAGCTCTGTAATTGGCAAGTGGCACTGGGCCTCTGCCAAGAAGTAAGCCCACACTCATGAGATTGCTTCTAAACTCTTGAATAAATCACTCATGAAATAGGGACTTAGGCCTCAGTTATCCTTTCAGTAACTGAAGTGTCTTATATTTTGGAAGAAGCCAATTATAGGCTGAAAAATAAGTAATAAATTTATAAGGAATTAAATTCTTATTGTTACAACATATTCATAATAAAAATACAAATTTTAAAACAAACACATGAAAAATATACTATTTATCAGATACTGTCATAAAAACCTGATAAATAATAACCACTTTTGTTAAAAAATTGTGCTTATTGGTACATTTTAGATATACATTTTTATTATATTCAACATTAAAAATTTGTACCTGTACATTATATATCTCAATTCTTGTTTCCTCATCTCCCCCACTACCACCCCAAGTCCAATATGTATAAGCTTTGATGTGATATTTTGTTTTCACTATCACATTATTTCTTTATCTTCCTTACTTTCCTCTACCTCTTTTTCCCTTTGAACTTTTCTCCCTATTTTACAAAGTCTGTCATATATTCAGGAGCTCATTTACACATTTAGTTTCTTATACTACAGTTCTCATACATAGTTTCTCATACTATAGTATGTTTTTACACAACTATATCATATTTATTTTACTTATGAGTATGTCCTCAAGGTACAACTATTTAAGTATGGATTCTCTAATTAATCATTCCTTATGGTTGTGTAGTACTCTATTTTACTAATTTTTTTTTTAAAAACACAACTTCTTTATCCAGTACCAGTTGAAGGGCATTTGAACCCTTTCCAAGATTTATAGGGTAGATAAAATTGAGGGAATTGGTTATCAATGAAGCTGAGATTTGAAAGCTAAAATTTGACTCCAAGCTTTGGTCTCATAAATAATATATTATACTGACACTAATATATATATATATATATATATATATATATATATATATATATATATATACTAATGAAATATATGGGTGATTTACTTAGGAAACCACTTAAGAGAAAACATTGATTTGAGACAGTTTGTCATAAAATTAATGAGAATATAGGGAGACAGAGGAGACTTCTATTAAGAGGTACCCTTCTTGACTCAGTGGGAATGTAGTCTGGTACAACCACTATGGAGATCAGTGTGGAGATTCCTCAAAAAACTAGGATTAGAGGTCGCATTTGACCCTGCTGAGGATATATACGAAAAAATTACACGGTTCATATCACAGCAACATATGTACGTCCATGTTTATAGCAGCTCAGTTCATGATAGCTAAATCTTGGAAACAACCCAAATGCCCATCAACTCTACAATGGATAAAGAAGACTTTTTTTTTTTTTTTGGTTGCTTGTTTTTTTAAAAAATAAAAGGGAGTATTACTCTGCCATAAAAATGATAATCTTGAGTCATTTATATTCGCTTTTTTTTTTTTGGAGACAGGGTCTCACTTTATAGTTCAGGCTGGCTCTGTGCTCACTATGTAGTCCAGGCAAGCCTCGAACTCAGCAATCCTCCTGCCTCTGCCTCCCGAGTGCTGGGATTACAAGCGTGAGCCACCACGCCTGGCCTGAGTCATTTATATTCGAATGGACATACCTTAAAAACATGTTTTTTTAATAAAATGAAGTATTACTCTGCCATAAAAATTATAATCTTGAGTCATTTATACTCAAATGGATGTACCTTAAGGACATAGTCATAAGTGAAATAAATAGGTCACAGATGTGTAAATTTCACATCTTTTCTTTGGTATGAAGAACTAAAGATATAAATGAATTCTAAAATGCACGGCAGATATTGTGAAATAGTAAATATTCAAAGGGAAATGGTCTGTAGGGGTAAGTAACAAGGGGAGATAAAATATTATGGTTAAAAAAAGGGAAACAGGGCCGGAGGGTTAGCTCAGTGGTTCCAGCGCCTGCCTCACAAGCTCAGGGTCCTGAGTTCGATCCCCGGTAACCACATACAATGCTAGGTGTGAAGACTCATGCCCACCAGCCATCAATACCACATACCACAGTGCTGGGCGTGGTGGCGCATGCCTGTAATCCCAGCACTCGGGAGGCAGAGACAGGAGGATTGCTGAGTTCGAGGCTTGCCTGGACTACATAGTGAGCTAAGAGCCAGCCTGAACTACAAAGCAAGACCCTGTCTAAAAAAAGAAAAAGGGAAACAAAGCTTATGTATATAAGGATGGGGTGGTAGGGTGGGTAGGGGAAGGGTAAAAAGAATTAAGTCATGTCATATACTGGTACAAATTCTTAATATTGAGTGTGATCATCATGCGTATATATAATGTACCAATAAAGATTCAATTTTTAAAAAAATAGAAATATAAAGAAACTGTATATATAGAAGAACAAATATTGAGAAACAAGTATCACAGAAACTGAATCACTGATGTTGGAACTTAGTCTGTAATCACTGTTGCTGCCTCTGAGGTGATGCATCCTGAAAAATTATCTCAAAATCATTGAGGACAGAAGGTGCTTCCATGAAAAAGAACAGCATAGAAAATTCATGAATACCAAATCACACTGCAAAAAATTCTAAACAATATACTAGAAAAAGACAATGAAGATCACAACTTTACAAACTTGCACCAATTTCATAGCCTCAAAATGTAGGCTGTGTGCCTTCCCCTTGTTTAGAGTGTATGAGAGTGATCTATATCCTTTTTTCTTCCATCATGACCAGGAGATTCTGGAATTATATTCCTCCTAATAGAAGTAAGAGAGGAAAATCATTTAACAAAGAGGATGGAATCATCCAGATGATCTCCACAATGGACATCTAGATATGCATACAATTTCTTTTACAGTCTTATCTACAAAGCCATGCTTTATAGAGAAGCAATTCAGCATGATGCAACTGAGAAAGGGATAAATTTTCAAGTCAACATATTCAAAACATGTGTGTTTCTACTTTTTACAGGACAAACATGTAAGGAGAAGGCTTGGCAACTCTACTTCAGCATCCTTATAGTGAGTAGACCCATTGGTTCAGTTTGGACATTCACAGAGGCTTGGCAACTCCAACATTCACACAATGCTGAACCCAGAGTTCTCATGGGACCTTCTCCCAGAAAGGAAGCCCAGCACCTCCACATCAGACTCCAGAGGGCTACTGTGGCTGCTCAGGAATCTGGGTCTGCACAGCATAGGACCCCTGAGCCATTAAGGCCAAGCTGCAGAAAACAGAGCAATGGTGCACAGCAAGAGAGGGCCTCATAGAGGCTTCTCTGTGAAAATTAAGGCCCACTAGAAGAGGGAAGAAACTCTCTGTAATAAAGACTCCTTGCACTACAGTGGCTGGTGACATGATTGTTCTGTTCATGTATCTTTTCTGGTGTTCCAGAATTGAGATTCCTCAAAGGCCATTGCAGACTCAAGGCCAAAGAGCCAATTATACCAGGAAGATGATCCAGGCAGTAGCCATTTCTTATAAGTTCTAAATATTAGCCATAAAGATACTTGCAATAAGCATTTTACTGGCATCAAACCCAGAGTTAAACCAAAAGCATCAACAACAACAAAAGTTGACACAAGAAAACACGTAATCAGATGCAAGCCAGATCATCAAAGGGAAATTTAGACAGCAATGAGATGGACCAACCAATAACTCAAGCACTTGGACTCCCTCGACTGGCAGAAAAAAAAAAAAAGATATGGAGAAAAGGCAATCAGAAAGGATTTATCAGATAACAACAGAGATAATGACCATGAAGAAAGACACTGATAAAAAAGAAAAAAAGAGGACCTCAGGAACCTGATGGAATCTCAGCACAGAAAACAAAATCCAATAAACAGAATCAATTGGAAATTCAAGAGATTAAAAACTTCACTGGAAGTTTACACAGTAGAACTAGAGAATGTGAAGACAGAATCTCAGATGAAGAAGACAGGATTGCAATTAGTGACCAAAAAAGGAAGGATTTCTTTAAAATAGTAAGAGAAATCAATCCAACATCTGCTAGAAGATGCAGGAAGAATAACATATGACTGATGAGGTAAACAAAGAAACACAAAATAGTGCAAATGATATAAGAACTGTACAGAGATGTAATGGCAGAACATTGTCCAAGATGGAGAAAAAGAATTTGATATACAGCTAAATGAGGCATACAGAATTCCAATGAGCCATTATTAAAAAAAATCCATACTTAGGTATATAACAGTGAAGATACCAGAAAGACAACAGAAAAATGACATATTGAAAGCAGTAAAAGAAGAGAAACAAGTTACATGCAAAGGAAAACCTATCAGAATTATAATATATTTTTCAACATAAACTTCAAATCAAGGAAAGCCTGGAGTGAAGTGTTCCAAGTTCTGAAAGAAAACAGCCTAGATTGATTTATCCTGGAAAATTATCTCAAAATCACTGGGGAAAGAAGATGCTTCCATGAAACACAACAGAGAAAAATACATGAATACCAAACCAACACTGCAAAACATTCTAAACAACATACTAGAAAAAGACAATGGGAATCACAACTTAATGAAGCCTAAAAGAATGAAAACATTAGACGAAGCAAGAAATTAAATGGAAGGAATGGAAATTTTAAAAATTATAATCATGAAAAAGCCAACAACAGGAAAATATCATGACAAGGATAAGTTAACACATATCAGTTATGGGCATCAGTGTAAATGGCTTCAAATGACCAGTTAAAAGAAGTAGATGGGCAGAATGGATTAAGAAGCAAGACACAGCCAGGCATGGTGGCTCATGCCTGTAATCCCAGCACTCGGGAGGCAGAGAAAGGAGGATTGCTGAGTTCGAGGCTTGCCTGGGCTACATAGTGAGCTCAGAGCCAGCCTGAACTACAAAGTGAGACCCTGTCTCAAAAAAAAAAAAAAAAAAAAAAAAAAAAAAAAAAAAAAAAAAAAAAAAAAAAAAAAAAAAAAAAAAAAAAAAAAAAAAAAAAAAAAAAAAAAAAAAAAAAAAAAAAAAAAAAAAAA